>JAVKPL010014260.1:0-83715 GCA_032173675.1 Gastrolobium villosum | reverse complement strand
TTGTGTCCTACCTTAACTCATAGTATTGCTAACAAGAAGTGGTAAGATATTGACAGTTCCAACAAAACCAGCGGTGAATTCGGAAGATACAACAAAAGGGAAAGAGGAACAGAATAAGGAAGCAATTGAACCAGAGATTGAGGTAATTGTACAAGAAAAAGAAAAAGAAGTTGTGATTGAACAAGAGCAGGTTGAAGAACAACCAGTTGTGGCAAAGAAAAAGCATGAGTTAAGCCACGAATATGTGATGTCTAAGGCACCCTATCCAGAAAGATTCAAGAAGGGAGTCTATAACAAACACTAGGATAGATTCTTGGACATTTTCAAGAAGCTACACATCAATATTCCTTTTGCTGAAGCCCTGGCAAATATGCCTGGATATGCAAAATTCATGAAAGATCTTTTATCCAGGAAGCAGAAGCTACAGGAATGCCAAACTGTAACACTCACTGAGGAGTGTAGTGCTATTGGTGATATTGGCATTGGGAAAGCTTTATGTGATCTTGGGGCTAGCATTAATCTGATGCCCTTTTCAGTGTACAAATCTTTGGGGATTGAGGAATTGAAGCCTACCGAGGAAACCATTACCAGACACTTTGAAGTATGTGTTTTTGGGAGATGGTGATACTTATCCGGTAATCATCAACAAAGACCTCTCCGAAGGTCAAGAAAAGGAGCTGGTTGAAGTTTTAAAAGCTCACAAGACCGCCATAGGATGGTCTATTACTGATTTGAAGGGCATAAATCCTTCTTTTTGTACACATAAGATTCTCATGGAAGATGATATCAAACCCGTGAGACAACCACAAAGAAGATTGAACCCAACAATGAAGGAGGTGGTAAGAAAAGAAGTTGTAAAGCTTCTTGATGCAGGAATGATTTACCCAATTTCTGATGCTGCGTGGGTAAGTCCAGTTCAAACAGTGCCAAAGAAAGGTGGTGTGACAGTAGTTACCAATGCAAAGCAAGAGTTGATTCCAACCAGAACTATCACAGGTTGGAGAATGTGTGTCGATTACAGAAGATTGAACACAGCTACGCGGAAAGATCATTTCCCACTACCTTTTATTGATCAAATGCTGGAAAGACTGGCGGGCCACTCTTATTATTGCTTCTTGGATGGTTATTCAGGCTACAACCAAATACCTGTAGCTCCTGAAGACCAGGAAAAGACAGCTTTTACTTGCCCATTTGGAGTCTTTGCATACAGAAGAATGTCGTTCGGCCTCTGCAATGCACCTGCCACATTCCAAAGGTGTATGCTCTCCATTTTTTCTGATATGGTGGAGAAAGGTTTAGAGGTATTTATGGATGACTTCTCTGTTTTTGGTTCTAACTTTGATTCTTGTTTGAACAATTTGTCTAAAGTTTTGAAAAGATGTAATGAGACTAATCTGGTTCTGAATTGGGAAAAGTGCCATTTTATGGTAACTGAAGGTATAGTGCTGGGACACAAAATCTCTAATGCAGGGATTGAAGTTGATAAGGCAAAATTGATGTTAATTGAACAACTTCCCATTCCCGTAAATGTAAATGCTGTTAGGAGTTTCCTAGGACATGCAGGTTTTTACAGGCGGTTCATCAAGGATTTCTCCAAGATTGCTAAACCATTGAGCCAACTCTTGGTGAAAGACTCCGAATTTGTGTTTGATGATGCATGTTCGAAGGCATTCCATTTGTTGAAGGAGAAGCTTACTACAGCTCCTGTGCTTACAGCTCCTGATTGGAACCTTCCATTTGAACTCATGTGTGACGCCAGTGCTTATGCAATTGGTGCAGTCCTTGGTCAGCGTAAGGAAAAATTGTTACATGTCATTTACTATGCTAGCAAAGTTTTGAATGATGCTCAGGTTAATTATGCAACAACTGAGAAAGAAATGTTAGCAGTGGTTTATGCACTAGACAAATTTAGACCTTACTTGTTAGGATCTAAAATCATTGTTTTCACTGACCATTCTGCTATTAAGTTTTTGATGACTAAGCAGGATGCCAAACCACGACTGCTGAGGTGGATGCTACTCTTTCAAGAGTTTGATTTGGAGATCCGGGACAAAATTGGAGTAGAAAACAAAGTGGCTGATCATCTCTCCAGAATTCAGGCAAAAGAACTACAAGATAGTTCGGAAAAAGAAATCAATGACTATTTTCCTGATGAGAAGGTAATGGCAGTCTTTGTTCCTCCATGGTTCGCAGATTTTGCCAATTACAAAGTTGTAAGAGAGTTGCCTCCTAACCTTACAAGGCAACAACAGAAGAAATTTCTGCGGGATGTAAGGCGATATTTCTGGGAGGATCCACATCTCTATTTCCAATGTGCTGATGGGATCATTCGCAGATGTGTCCCTGAGTTTGAAATGAGTCAAATTTTGTGGCATTGCCATTCTTCCAACTATGGAGGCCACTTTGGAGGTAATAGAACCGCGCAGAAAGTCTTGCAAAGCGGTTACTACTGGCCGACACTTTTTAAGGATGCAAAGGATTGTGTGGAAAAATGTGATAAGTGTCAGAGAACAGGAAATATCTCACGCAAGGATGAGATGCCTCTGAATAATATTCTAGAGGTAGAACTGTTTGATGTATGGGGCATTGACTTTATGGGTCCATTTCCATCATCTTATTCCAACCAGTATATCCTTGTTGCTGTGGATTATGTTTCTAAGTGGGTAGAAGCTGTTGCTCTTCCTACTAATGATGCTAAGGTGGTTGTGAATTTTTTGAGGAAAAATATTTTTACAAGGTTTGGAGTACCTCGAGCTATTATCAGTGATGGGGGTACTCACTTTTGTATCAGTGATGGGGGTACTCACTTTTGTAACAAACATTTTGAGAGTTTGCTAGTTAAGTATGGAGTGAGACACAAAATAGCCACACCATATGATCCCCAGACTAGTGGGCAAGTGGAAATCTCCAACAGGGAGATAAAGAGAATCCTGGAAAAGACAGTGGGAATTTCTAGGAAGGATTGGGCAAAGAAGCTTGATGATGCACTCTGGGCATACAGAACTGCGTTCAAAACTCCAATTGGCATGTCACCTTATCAATTGGTGTATGGCAAACCTTGTCATTTGCCAGTGGAGTTAGAACACAAAGCCTTGTGGGCTACAAGGTTTTTAAATTTTGAACCATCAGGAGCTCAAAAGAAGAGAATACTACAGCTGAATGAGCTTGATGAGTTCAGAAGAACTGCATATGAAAGTGCACAGATTTACAAAGAGAAGACTAAGCTGTGGCATGATAGCAAGATCAAGCACAAAGAGTTTGCACCTGGTCAACAGGTATTATTGTACAACTCTCGACTGAGGTTGTTTCCAGGTAAACTTAAATCTCGTTGGTCTGGTCCTTTTGTGGTGACAAATGTATTCCCATATGGTACCATTGAGATCTCTCCTCTTGATGCTGAGAGACCCTTTAAGGTAAATGGGAATCGCCTGAAATTCTACTATGGAGAACCTGTGAATAGGGAGACAATTTTTGTCCCTTTAACTTCACCTGAGTAATCAAGGTTCCAGTCAGGCTCGTGACATTAAACAAGCGCTTACCGGGAGGCTCCCCAGTGGAAAGTTCTTAGTTTAGATGTTAGCTTTCAGTTTTTAATACTTTAAATATATATATATATAATAATATATTTTGCTAAAGTTCACGCTAATAGCGTGGTATTCACGCTAGCAGCGTGAATCAGAAAAAAAGGCAGTGACACCCGTGCTCACAGCGCGGGAATGGCGCTCAGAGCGCCAGAGAAGAAAAAGGGGCAGTGGTGTCCGCGCTCGCAGCGTGAAACCCACGCTGCGAGCGCGGGAGTCGCGACAGATTTTTAAAAAAGGGAAAACCCTATTCTTCCCTCACTTCTCTCTCAACTCCCACCGCCGCCACTCACTCCCTTCTCTCCATTCTTCTTCTTCTTCCACCTTACACAAGATTCTACCACAACCGCCGCTCACTACCTCCTCACCACCACTTACTTTGTTCGTCCACCATCAACAACCACCTCACTCCACTTCACCATTCATCACCATATAGGAAGATTGGGGTACTGACTTTGGGTAGGAATTTTGGGATTTTCATCACATATTGTTCAGAGCTAAAGTTTCTAGGGTTTTCTTGCAATTCACCAATTCTTCAAATGGCAGGAGACAAGGTATTCCTATCTCCCTTATATTTTAATCAGATTCTTATTTTAAGTTGATTGAAGAATGTTTTCTAATAGTGAATTCTATAAAACCATTTGAGTGGGATGTTGGATGATGGTTGGGAATATATCTATATGGTCTTTCATGATTATCTTGGTTGTACAAAATTAGAAATGCATGCTAGGTGTTTGATAAATTATCTCATAGGAAATATCAAAGTTGAATTGCCTATTGCATACTTTATGGATGTCATGGAGTGTGAGAGTGTGTTAATTCAAGGATAGTGAGATTAAATGCTTCATGATTTTGTGGAGAAAATGCATTGTTTAGTATACATGCCACATGTTGAGATTCTATCTTCCACAAGTAACATGTATTTGCTTAGATGCATTGGGTAGAAATAACTTGAATACCAAATGCCATAACCACATGATGATTGATGTTATTTTGGTCCATGAGAGTATAATTCTGATTTCACATACTATTTGGGGTATGCCTTCTTATTACTGGCATGAAGTGTTATGAGATGATTTGGCTGAGTACAGTGTTGACTTGTAATAAGCATGAGATAAATCTGGGAATTATTGTTGGTTATCTGATATCCTGAATTTTAATATTGCTAAATGATGCACATACTTGTATTCTATTGTGTTGGAACTTTTCTGAGTACAGGGAAAGAGGGCCGCCAAAAAGACTACAGGTGCATCTGGCACAAAAAGGCCAAGAGCCCCTGCTTTGGTCGATTTTGATGGTAACCGGTTTCTAACTCCGGAGGCACAGGACCGGTACCACAACTGGTTTTTAAGGAAAAAGATAATTCAAGAAAGAAGGATTAGCAGTTTTCTGGCGGACGACTGTCCGGTAAGCATCACAATTCAGAGGAGGGGATGGAACAAGCTGGTTCAGTTCCCAAGGGCAAGCTGCAGTACAATTTTGCGCGAATTCTGCGCAAATGCTGACAAGGATACAGTGGACAGAACAAGGAAGAGCTGGGTAAGGGGGAGAGAGGTCTCCTTTACAGCTTTCCAGATAGAGAGGTTGCTGAACACCTCCTGGGAAGCCACACAGTCCTGTTTCTTTACAGACACATTCAACAGGATGCAGCCTGTTGAAGGAGTGTATAGGGAAGACATGCCTGCTTTGGCTGCAACAATTCGGGAGGGCATTACTCAGCCTCACTCCGCCTGGAAATCCAAACAGGGTCAGCCGGATGTACCAGAGAAATTGGATCGGCTGGACCTCAATGAAGAGGCAATTTTCTGGCACTCCTTCATCAATTCCACAATCATAGCTTCCACAAATTTGAGCGATGTCAATGTGGAAAGGGCAATGCTGCTTTACACTCTGTTGGGGGATTATAATATGCACATTGGGGCTATTCTGTCTGATAGGATAGTCCATATCATTAGCCAGGGGCGACTAGATTTTAGTTTGGCTCACTGCTCACTCATTGAGCAACTTTGCATCCAGGCAGGAGTGGACATACCAGAGGATGAGCCAAGAGATGTGAAAATAAAAAAAGATCTGACCCAAAACCACTACAATGATATGCAGAAGGAGTCCAGAAGGCAAGCTATCTGGAAAGCATCTGGCGGTGCTGTTCCACCACCTCCCCCAGTCTCATCAACACCTTCATCTGCTGACTCTCAGTTGCTTCAGCAGTTGATGGTTCAAAGCAACTATATGATGAGTATGTTGGAGCGACTGTGCCTGGACAGGGGAATTGACACAGCTGGGTTGATGGCTCAAGTTCCACCCAGTTCACAGGCGGGTCCATCTATGCCTTCCACTGCTGCTGATGATGATGTGCTTGGTGATCTGGAGGCTGATGATGATTTCATGGATGGCATTTGAGCTTTATTTTTTCATTGTCATTCACTGCATCCTGCTACTTTCTTGAAACAATTAGTTTTACATTTTGAAAACACTGTTGAACAAAGAAATTTGCTGCAATTTGACTTTGGTTTAGTTTTCATGATTATTCTGTTTTGGAAATTAACAAGTATGTGTGTATTCCATCTGGCAGAATTAGCTATCATCTAGAATAGTTTGTTGCTGAGGACAACAACATTCTAAATCTGGGAATTGTCGCATAGCATGCTGAATGCGAGATTGATGAATACTGTGGAACTACACCATACACCATGAAAAAGACGTCTTGTTTTGAAAAAAAAAAAGAGAAAGAAGAAACAACAGCAATTCTCAGGTTTAAATATGCTTGATTGAATTTTGGAATACAATGCATAAACTTCTGGCATGACATTGTATAGGCAATTTCTTTCAACTGGTATGTCTGAATTTTTATGCTTGAATGATTAATAATGCCTAAATGATTCTTTTGGAAGTCTAGTCTGACATCATAGCTAGTGAGTTTTTGTGCTTAAACACTTATTTTATTCTGAGAGACCTCACTGTGATAGCATTTCAGAACTTGCTCAGTTTCTCTAAAGATGCATGCACTGATTGAAATGATTAAGGAAAATTTTATTCTGTTAAGCCATGGCCAAATACTACACCAGATAAAGTTTTCCATTGCTAACCTCCTTGGAGCTTGAACCTTTTTGTTCATCATTCTTGCTTAGCCATATTCAGATTGCCTTACCTTAATTGAGATTGAACCACTGATGCGTTGGAATGAAAACAAAGAAAATGAGGTAAGCTCCACAAAGATCAATAGAAAAAAAAAAGGCAAAGGAAGTGTGCTCTTAAGAAAAAGAAAAAGGAAAAAAAAATGGAAGAATGTAAAGAAAATGAGGCTGAAAAGGGATTAATTCCCGAATTTCTGTGGGAATGTTAGTGGAGTAAAGCAAATAAGTTGAAGGTGTAATATCAGTTTTTAGTCTCATTGTTGCTTCAGCTACTATCCATAAATTCCTATCCTTTAGCCCGGCCAAGTTATAACCTGTAAAGTTCTTGTGATCAATTGTGCATGGGTTAATGATCCTCATCTTTAGGAACTTGAGAATATGAGCAAGCTTATGGTAATGTTATTGCTGTGATAGATTGAGTGATTGTCATTCCCCCAAACACTTGAGTATTGAGCATTATATGATTATCTGGGTGAGGGGTGTTCAAACTAGATTCTGATCTTTTCATAAAAGGCATTGTTAAAGTTCTTTGCATTGATTCAAGCATTCTTAGTGTGGTATTCTATTGATTGGTTGTACGATGTTATGTTGGATTAATTGATTGTTTCCTAGATTGAGTCTTGTACATTGCTAGGGACAGCAAAGTTTAAATTTGGGAATTATTTGATATGCGAACAGCATATAAGAAATTACAAGACGAAAAGAAGAAGAAAGTGACTCAATCAATGCAAGAAAGGCAGAAAAACTGATTAAAAGTATCCAAAGTCTGAATATCAGGAAAGATTGTAACATCTCGCATAATTAGTAAAATACATAAGTACTATATGTTATAGATGTATGTGTAGATTTCGGATTTATGGTTTATGTGTGATGGCTTGCGAATTGTTGATCTTTATCCTTGGATAAGACTAAGGTAAGTATTTAAATTAAATCATAGGAGGGTACATATGTAGACATGTGAATTTTATCATATGAGTAATTTGAGTGTGTGTTAGAAGGCTTTAGTGTTTATTGGACTTTGGAAGTGGGCTAGTGTGTGTGGACTTGTCACTATTGGACTTGTGTGATTGGGTTCTTTGTGTGTGTGGCCAATGGCCCAAGGAAGGCTTTTGGACCTACCTTGTTTCAGCCCAAAGTTGTAACCATTCTTATTTCCCTAAGCCTTGTCCAACAAGGTTGTTTGTGTACCAAGGAACCTTCACATGGCTTGATGTATTTTTTCCTCCTCTTTCATGCGCAAAAAGAGAGTGATTAGGACTTAATATCATAATTAATGTTAACAATACCGGTGTACAACGGGCTGTTACACTTTTGCCTCAAGCTACCCGTGGGTTCTAAAACTAAACAAATGGTCTTGGCCCTAAACAACATTGGGTTCTAATTATATACTTAAATCAATAAATCTCCAGCAATTAACGTTTAACTTGGGCTCTAATTTCTACCATCTTTGTGTTCGAATTGGGCTTTCTTGTCTTCGTTGCATTTGTAGCCTTTTGAGTTATCTTTAAACCGCAATAAGAATGGAGTCAATCAAACACCTGTGGAATGATATATGTTCAAAATATTAAAGTAATGTAAAGATGAAAATTAATGACGAAAATAAATTAAACCCAATAAACAACAAAAAATTTAATTTAACCCAAAAGACCATTATTTTCATTCCAAATACTCCTAAAATAATCAAGAGTGGTAAATAAGTGCAATAAAATATCCGTTATCAAGTATATAAGTGAATTCTAGTACGAGGCCAGTGAGTAATCTGGTCGTACAAGATGAGTGCATCCGAATAATGGGTTACTTTGGTGAAATATGGTTAGTTATTACTGTGGACACTTCCAGTTATTGGGTAGTTTCGGCTACTCTGTAGAGCATAGATGTATATATATATATATATATATATATATATATATATATATATATATATATATATATATATATATAACTATGTATTTTATATTGTATTGTTTAACTTATTTGTTATGTTGATGTGTGTGCTTTGTTTGAGAAATAGGTTTATGTGATTTCATGTTCTATCTGTTGTCTTTTATTATTTGTTCAGTGTTATTATGTTTGTAAGTTATATTGATATTTTGATAAGAGTAAATACCATTTTTGGTCCTCAGCAAATTTCATGATGCCCGCTTTAGTCCCTAGCAAATAAAAAGGCTATTCGTGGTCCCTAAGAAATTCAAAATAGACCCATTTAGTTGAAATCGTGGTCCCTCACAAATTTAAAAAGACCCACATTAGTCCCTTAAAAGGATTAAAATGGATTCATTTTGAATTTCTTAGGGACCACAAATAACCTTTTTATTTGCTAGGGACTAAAGCGGGTATCGTGAAATTTGCAGAGGACCGAAAAGGGTATTTACTCTTTTGATAATTAATGGAATTGTCAGAAATTGTTTTGAAAAGAGAGTATGATAAATTATATGGGAATACCTGAGAATGTTATGATGCTTGGAGATATTACTTCGGGAGTATCAAGTTATCAGAAGAAAGGTGAAAGCTTCTGTAAGAATTGTAGCATTTGGTTAGGTAATGTTTTCCGTAACGATTTTGGTCATCAAAAATTGAAGACAAAGAATAATGGTGAAATATGAATGTTTTGTAAAGCTAAAGTAAAGTTAATTGGAAGTGGATTATGTGTTTTCATGATTAATATTTGCAAATATGTTAATTGATTTAAATACAGTAGTTACTTAATGAATCATGATGATTATATGCAAATTAAACTTAGGTGTAAACTAGCTAGATTAATATGTAAATAAATCTGTATGTTATTTGTGTATGTTTGTATCTATGAGCTGTATGTTTTTGTTATTCTATGTGTGTTGACCAATTATGCAGTAAGTGAACTCGGGAGTGGGGACTACTCTATAAACCCTGAGTTTAGTGGAATTTTATATCTCACCCCACATTTTAGGGCATATTTCAGATTCTTCATCAGGTGGTGAATCTTTAAGGAAGAAGTAATTTGATAATCATGGTTAGCAGATGCAGCAGGATCAGTGCGTTGGACTGATGTTTTGTGGTTATGTGTATATATTTATATCTAAACTATTATCAATAACTATCTATGGTTTAAAAGACATGATATACTGTGACCATGTCTGTATGCATAGTAGTTAAAAGCGGATTGCGGCCTGTTATAGCCAACCTTTGAAAATGCTAGAGCGGGTTGCAGTTGCGGATATAGCGGAATGGATTAATAGAACCTAGATATACCACACATATATATGTTAAAAAATAAAAAAAAATCAATAATAATAAAGCTTTTCTCCAAAACAAACAGACATTCCAAGTAGTTAATTAAAAGATTTAAATATTACCAATAACCAAAACATGTTCCATTCCATTTCCATATTTAAATGTCAAAAATAACTAATTAGAATCTTGAATTCCACCATCACCAAAGTTTGCTTCAGCCTTACTATCACTAGTATCTATATTGTATAGTTGTTCTAGCACATCTTCAAGTACTCCAGTTTCTTTAATTTCCTTTCCCTTAGAGCTTAAAGGCAAAGTAATGGACTTTGTCTGTTGTCTAGTGTATACTAAAGCCTCATCAATATTAGTTACATTTGCAAATGTCACCCAGGTAATGGTGTCATCCTCAAATACAAGTTCATTCTCATTCTGTTCCTCATCTCCATCTATATCTCCTACAAACCATTAATTGCTTTCATCAATACCATTTAAGAGAATGGGATCAATCAGAACACGATTGTCAAATCGATATTTAAGAGTTTGGTTATATTTAATATAAACCAAGTCCTCCAACTTCTGTTGCTCAAGTCTACTTTGCCTCTTGGAATGAATCTATTTGACAATTAACAATAAAAGATAATTTCATAATCAGTGATGATGAAGTTGACAATTCCATCTTCTATTTATGATAGCTAAAATATCTTTATACTTATCTTCTTTTCCAATTCCACGAAATGCATTTTGAATTTCTCCTTTGGCCCTATTCATTGCTTCACAAATGTAACCCATTGCTGGTTTTTTTTATCATTATCAACTATCCTCAGCACACCCACAAGAAGCCCATAACCTTAAGATAAAAAATAACATCATTCGAAAACGATGTATTGAGTACAATATTAGTTGCTCTTTTCTCCTTAGGTTCTTTGGAAATCTTAGACTTTGGCCACTCATTAGAAGTGAACATCCTTCGGAGGTTGTTTTTCTACTAATACAACCTCTGCAATGTCAGGAATATGGTAGCAAACCTTGTCACTCTATGCCTCACTAATTTTATTTTTCTTATGAATTGCCGCAATGTTCAATGCTAATGAATGATTATAAGTGAAACCTACTAGACTGATGCCTCTTTTTATTGTCCTTTTTACTCTATCAAGCTTTCCAATGTTTTCTAGCATCAAGTCCAAGCAATGTGCAACACATGGAGTCCAAAATAAATGAGGTCTCTTGGCTTGTAAAAATTTCCCTAACATCACACACATAAACTTAAATAAGAAAATGGGTCACAAATAAATTGAAATATTAACAATTGAATTAGTTTATTGTCTCTTACTGGCCAAAACATAATTGCTACCAATGTCAGTCACCACTTGAACAACATTTTTTTCACCAATCTCCATCACAAAAGTGTCCAGAAGTTGACATAATTTCTCACCAGTCTTAACATAAGAAGAAGCATCAACACTATAGACAAATATAATTCCTAATGGACAATTCACCAAGAAATTGATCAAAGTTCATCTATCAAACATAATAGAACATCTATAGTTTACTCTCTCTATCTCATGCTCCTTCAATAATTCCTTGGTGTACTCTAACTCCTTTTGAAGGAGTATAACTGTATATTCATAATAAGATGGAACCTTCAAATAAGAACCATAGTTCCCCATTGCTTC
This sequence comes from Gastrolobium villosum, assembly GCA_032173675.1. Lineage (NCBI taxonomy): Eukaryota > Viridiplantae > Streptophyta > Magnoliopsida > Fabales > Fabaceae > Gastrolobium > Gastrolobium villosum. The sequence goes on along the minus strand of JAVKPL010014260.1, from coordinate 72,117 downwards.
AACCATCAACCTGAATCTTCTAGAGCATAAAACATTGAAAGGTATCCCATTCGTTACAAAAAACCTCTCTATATATTGAACTGTTCTAGCTCTAGCTTCTTTATCACAAGCATCATTGATGCTTGTTTTCCTTTTCCCTAACTTGATGTTGTTTTCTAGTTTTTTTTAAGAGAAGTAGGTCCATGGGACCTTTCGTAATCTTGCCTTTCTTGGCAGGAATAGCAGAGGAATCACTGCCCAATGTTACTTATATTTTTCTAGCTTCCTCTCATATGCTTCATTCGAAGCATTTTTTACTTCTGGGGGGCTTTTCTTACATGTCTCTTCATCTCCCTTTATCTCCCATTTGGTGGTATTTAGCCCTGGTAATTTCACCCGTTGTTGTCTTCTAACAGTAGTCACATGTCACATTCCTTCTGTTACTGATATCCTTCAAGGAATTCCATTGCCATGCCATATCATGATATGGACCCAGTGGTTTAACCAAAGCACAAGAAGAAGGAGACTTTTGTGTATTATCATTGGTTGCCATCACTAATGTAAGAACCCACACCATTAATTTAGGAGATTAATTAAATAAATATGACAATTAGGAAATAATCCCATAATTGAACCTAATAATTATGAGAAGGTTTAAATAATTATAATGAGTGATTAAGAATGCTTAAAGTCGTTTTTCTGACGAAAAGTGCAGATATCGGTTCTAGTAAGGGCATGAATATTCCTAGAATAATATGTAGGACTAGTAAAACAAGTTTCAAGTTGAAATAATGAGAACTGATGCCAGAACTGATACTGGCTATGTAAAAGCGCATACCGGAAAGGTGATGCGAAAAATAAAATAAAAATATGACAAATCTTAGAAAAATGAGTAGATTCAGAATCCTAAGTTTGGGATTAAAATGCTAAGTGTAGCAATTATCGCTAATACAATGCGATTAAACTTAAATCATCTATAAATACAACTTTTGGCTCAAAACCCTAGGTATTATTTTGTTCCTACGTGACTTGGTGGTTGACTAGCTCCCATTTACTGTTCCATTGCCTTCGCTTCTCCATTTCATAAGCCAAGAGGTCATTTCTTCCATGAAATCTTCACCTAAACACTTGTGTGATTGAGAGATAGCATTGAGGGTGAGTTGGTGATATGTTTCTGAGTGTTGGTCAGTGTTTTAGGGGAGTCTAAGGGCTGAGTGCATGAACCTTGTTGAGAGAGCCATGGTCAAGACATCTTGAGCTTCAAGAAGCCATTTTTGGTGAGAAAGAATGTTACAACTTCCCGCAGGTCTGTTAGAAAGAAGCAGCATCCCACGTGGATGGATGCTTACGTGGGTTAGTTTGTTATAACAATAGCAAGTGTTAGTTAGTTAGTTAGACCATTGTACCAATAGCATAATGCCATGTGGGCAATTGGTTTCCTATTGTAATGTCTATAAAAGCTTCTGTAACATTCTTGGAAGTTATCAGAAAGAAATAATACAAGCTGTTGAGTTTTTCATTCATTTTCCTCTGTGTCTCTTCGATACCTCTATGTCTCTTCGATACCTTTGTATCATTTGGTGCTTTCATTCTGAACCCAATTGTGACCATGAAGATTCAAGAAATGGCTGAGGATCTTCGTTCAGAATTTCAGCGGGAGATTCAAGCAACACGTTTGGATCTAAACCAGAAATTGGATATGTTAACCGATTCAATGATGGCTATGGACGTCCGTTTGAGGGAGTTCATCAACCATTCTCAGCATCAATCGGCATCAGCAAGTGCCAGTAATCAATCTTCAATGAAAAACAAGAATTTTCATCATGAAGCTCCTGATCAGAGACTGTTGAAATCTGTTAAGATGGAAATTCCATCTTTAAATGGGTCCGAACCCAATAACTGGATTTTCAAAGCAGAACTTTATTTCAGCATGCAACAGATTCCTCCTCACTTGAAGGTTCAATTAGCAGGTTTGAAAATGGAAGGACAAGCTTCTCCTTGGTTTCAGTGGATGTTTAATACTGGAACTATTACTCAGTGGGAGGATTTCAAGAAAGTTGTGTATCAACGTTTTGGTGTTTCTGCTTTTGTGGATTTGAGAGGTTCTCTTTCTAAACTTTCTCAAACGGGTTCTTTACTGGATTATGTCAAGGAGTTTGAGGTATTGTTGAATCAAGTTCCTGGATTTTCTGATGATGTTTTAATGAGTTTCTTCATTTCTGGTTTGCATTCTGAAATACGGGGAGCGATTCAGTTACAATGGCCCAAGTCTTTACACCATGCTATGCAATTAGCATATGCTTTAGATACACATCATGATCAATTAAGATGTTCCCTTGCTACTCAATCGAAGAAACCACCACCAAACACTATACAAACCAGTACCACACATTCCTTACCCTACCATAGAACCCTAGTTTCAACAACTATGACACAACCAGCAAACAGTTCCTTGTCCCGATCCAATTCAGTTCATTCTTCCTCCTTGCCCATTAAGAGACTTTCCCCTGAAGAAATTGCAAAAAAGAGAGAACTTGGCCTGTGCTACTCGTGTGATGAGAAATGGTCGGCCAAACACAGATGTAAATCTCAGATGCTTTTGCTTATTGGGGAACTAGAGGAGGAAAATCAGGAGCCTGAGGAAGAAATTTTGTGGACCCCCACCGTTCCAGTTGCATCAGTGGAAGCTTCCTTGCATTCCTTATCTGGCTCTATCAATCCTAGAGCATTGACTCTTGAAGCCAAAATTGCTGGGCATTTGGTAGATGTTTTGGTGGATTCCGGTAGCTCACACAACTTTATCAGTCGTGACTTAGCTGCTTCTTTGAAGATTCTAACTATTCAGTCCAGAGGGATGAAGGTCTTCATGGGGAATGGTGATTTCCTAGTATGTGGGTGGAAATGTCCAGAGGTCGAATTGGCCATTCAAAGTTATACTTTTCCAGTTGACTTGTGGATCCTGGATTTACATGGATTGAATGTTGTATTGGGCATGACTTGGTTGGGCAGTCTTGGACGTGTGACTCATGACTATGTAGAGCAATCCATGGAATTTTCCTGGCATAATCAAGTTGTGAAACTACAAGGCGTGGTCGATTTTCTAAACTCAAATGGTGGAATGGTTGCAAATTCAGCTTCCTGCTGCACAATGCTGTCTACACTAGAATCAGAAGCTGGCGACCAGGTATACACTGAACTACAAAATTTAGCAGGAAAACTTGATATTGCTTTATGGGAGGTCCTTGACAAGTATAAGACTGTTTTCCTTAAACCCCATACATTACCACCATTTCGAGGGATGGATCATTCTATATATCTTGTGGAAGGTGCAAAACCAGTTAATGTCCGTCCCTATAGATTTCCTCATCACCAGAAGTCTGAACTTGAAAATTAGATTTCCGAATTGCTAGCTGCAGGATTTATTCAACCGAGTAGAAGTTCCTTCTCCTCACCTGTATTGTTGGTTAAGAAGCAAGATGGAAACTAGCGGATGTGTATAGATTACAGGGCCCTTAATGCTTTAACTTTACCAGATCATTTTCCTATACCAACAATAGATGAAATTTTGGATGAATTGTTAGGTGCAACGATATTCAGCAAGTTGGATTTGAGAGCAGGGTATCACCAAATCCGGATGCTACCTAAAGACATCCACAAAACAGCTTTTCGAACTCATGAAGGACATTATGAGTTCCTTGTCATGCCATTCGGATTGACCAATGCTCCAGCCACCTTCCAATCGGCTATGAATCAGATATTTCGTCCATTTTTGAGGAAATTTGTCATAGTGTTCTTTGATGACATTCTTGTATATAGTGCCACACTTTCCGAGCATGTTCATCATCTGGAATTGGTGCTTTCTTGTTTGCAGCAAAATGAGTTTTTTGTAAAACTCAGTAAATGTGCTTTTGGTGAATCTGAGATTTCCTATTTGGGCCATATTGTATGTGCTGCAGGGGTTAAAGCTGATCCAAAAAAATAGATGCTATGGTTAGTTGGCCCCAACCTACTAACATAAAGCAACTAAGAGCCTTTTTGGGTTGACCAGTTATTATAGAAAGTTTGTACATCAATATGCAAACATTGCTCTTCCCTTGACAGATTTATTAAAGTCTGATAAATGGCAGTGGTCACAAGAAGCAGCTGAGGCTTTTTGTGCACTTAAGACAGCAATGAGTTCGACACCAGTATTGAGCCTTCCAGATTTTTCTGTTGTTTTTATAGTTGAGACAGATGCTTCCAGTTCTGGCATTGGTGCTGTCCTCATTCAACAAGGAAGACCAATCTCATTTTTTAGTAAGAAGTTGGGACCTCGTATGGTAGCTTCTTCAACATATGTCCGTGAGTTGTTTGCAATCACGGAAGCAGTGAAAAAGTGGAGGCATTATCTCCTTGGTGCGCACTTTATAATTAGGACAGATCACCAAAGCATCTGTGAGTTGCTTTCTCAAACTATACAGACCCCTGAACAGCATCGATATGTCCATAAGCTTCTTGGATATTCTTTCACAATAGAGTACAAACCTGGCTCAACCAATGCAGTGGCAGATGTACTTTCAAGGCAATTTGAGGATACATCTAAGAGTTCCTTATTTGCGTTCTTTTCAGAACCAAATTTCAAGCTTCTGGAACGTATCAAAACTGAGAATGCCCATGACCCTGACTTGATTTCCTTGCATCAACAGCTAAATGCAGGAACTTTATCTGATCCGTCGTTCACTTGCTAGGATGGAATTTTATATCATAAGGGCGGGTTCCATCTGAGTTTGACCTCTTCTTTAAAATCTGAGCTTATTGAAGAAGCTCACTCCACTCCTTTAGGTGGTCATGCTGGTTCATTGCGCACCTTCTTGCGTCTGTCTGCCTCCTTCCATTGGACACATATGCGAAGAGATGTCACATTTTTTGTTAAGGACTGTGTCACTTGTCAGCAGATTAAAACATCGACTGCAGCTCCTTTGGGTCTTTTGCAACCACTTCCAATACCAGAAGCTATTTTTGAAGATCTAACATTGGATTTCATTAATAGCCTACCAATTTTGAATGGGTGGTCTACAATTCTTGTGGTCGTAGATCGCTTATCAAAATATGCTCACTTCATTGGGTTGTCCTCATCTTATACAGCTGCCACAGTAGCCAAGCACTTTTGTGAAAATATAGTCAAACTTCAAGGTTTTCCTAGATCACTGTTATCTGACAGAGATCCTATATTCATGAGTAAGTTTTGGCAGAAGCTTTTCTCCCTAAGTGGAACTAAACTCAAGGCCAGTTCTAGTTATCATCCTCAAGCAGATGGCCAATCGGAAGTTACCAATCGATACCTAGAACAGTATTTACGTGCCTTTTGTTCTGAACAACATCATCGTTGGTCTACATTTTTGTGTTGGGCTGAATTACATTATAATTCATCTGTTCATTCGGCTATAGGGATGTCTCCTTTTCAAGCTATGTATGGTAGAATGGCTCCAACGATTCCTCATTATCCTAGAGGCTCAGTTACCGTCGAAGCTCTTGACACCATTCTCTGTCAGCGAAATATGGTTTTAGCTGATTTAAAGGCTCAACTGTTACGTGCTCAGAACCGAATGAAGAACCAAGCTGATCGTCATCGTCGTGAGCTGATTTTGGCCGAAGGGGACCTGGTTCTGGTGCGGCTACAACCTTACCATCAATTATCGGTAATGCATCGTTCAAATCAGAAGCTTGCGAAGCGATTTTATGGACCATTTGCGATTAAAAAGGTCATCAGTTCAGTAGCATATCAGTTGGATTTGCCTGCTAATTCCAGGATTCATCCTACTTTTCATATTTCATGCTTGAAGCCGTTTCGTGGCACTTTGAAAGTTCCGGTTACTTCGCTGCCTTCAATTAGCGTTGAGAATAAACCGGTGCAATCTCCGTTTGCAATTTTGGCTGCATGCACCATAAAGGTTAATAACAAATCTCAAGAGCAATTCCTTGTTCAATGGTCGGATACTGTCCCTGAAGATGCCACTTGGGAATCGGCTGAAGCATTTCAATTGGCTTACCCACGGCTCAACCTTGAGGACAAGGTTTCTTTGGAGAGGAGGGCAGTTGTTACAACTTCCCGCAGGTCTGTTAGAAAGAAGCAGCATCCCACGTGGATGGATGCTTACGTGGGTTAGTTTGTTATAACAAGAGAAATTGTTAGTTAGTTAGTTAGACCATTGTACCAATAGCATAATGCCATGTGGGCAATTGGTTTCCTATTGTAATGTCTATAAAAGCTTCTGTAACATTCTTGGAAGTTATCGGAAATAAATAATACAAGTTGTTGAGTTTTTCATTCATTTTCCTCTGTGTCTCTTCGATACCTTTGTGTCTCTTCGATACCTTTGTATCAAAGAACCATTGTGGTGTACCATTTTCGTGCAAATTCAAAGTCAGAAACTTTGAGGCTGATTGGTGAGCTCCATGAGCAATCTTTTCTGAGTTTTGATCCTTGGGGTAAGTTGTTGAACCTTGATCATGAGTTTTAGTTGTTTAAAGGTTGAGTCTTGGCATGTTAATGAGTTATATAAGTAAACAAGCTGAACATGAACCTAAAATCGAATAAAAATGCATGCTTGGATGTCCTAATGGGTTAAAAGTTGAACCTTGGGAGTGATATCTCGCGAAATGCAGAAACTGCATTTTGTCGCGAAATATCCGGATATGATATCCAGATATTGATATCCGGATATGGGGTCTTATGATATCCGAATATGGATATCCGGATGTGATATCCAGATATGCATATCCGGATATGGCCCTAACATATATCCGGATATTCTGGGTTTTCGGGGACAGTAACGGTACTGTTCATACATAAATGTGTTTGGGGTTTGTGGACCCTAGATTGATTAAGTGGACTTCTATAATAACTAATCTAAGTCAGAATCTAAGTGTTTAAGGGCTTATGGCTTTGTGAGAAGCCTAAAGACATGAAAAGTAAAAGTGAAGCGTTGTCTTTATTTTATATGCTTATGGATTATGGTTGTTGATATGATTGCTGGTCCAAAACAAATTATGATTCTGCTGTGTGTGGACTTTAAGCTTGGTTTAACTCTTATTTGGATAGTTTGCTTGCGAGGTAAGCTTTCGTGTCCTCGGTTTAGCCATTGTTGGTTCCACCATGTCCCATGGGGGATGGTTTATATTCATGATGTGTTTTCATGTGTTAATATTTGAAATGTTGTTGAGCTATTATGTGAATGCCTTAGGATATGCATGTGGTGTTCCACCTAGACGGACTCCTGAGTATGAGAGACATACAATATGGTAATTCTATGGGTGGGTGAAAGTGGTGTCTTGCACTAAATGTAGGCAAAAGATGTATGTAAGTCCCGCATTTCTCTGGCCAGTAGATAGTTGACACACATGACATGATTATATGTTGCGTTACACTGATTTTGGAACTTATATTATTGAACTGCTTTTGAACTTATATTGCACATATAAGTGAGCTTGGGTGGAGAAACCCTTGAGGACCCCTTATCTTACTGAGATTTCTTTTTAGAGATCTCACCCCACGTTTGGGGCACCATTGTCAGGTTCAGGTAATACTGGGGTTGAGACCTCGGGCGACAAGAGGCCAGAGCTTAGTTGATTGAGGTTACCTGCTTATGATGTTTATGCTTGGATACTGTTATGTTGAGTTGCTATTATGCTATTAGCTTCATTTTATGGTTATTCGAGCTGAAACTTGTTGGGCCTTGTTGCCTTATTTGGTGAGCATGAGTATTGTCCATGCCACGTTGATTATGTTTTGTTTACCTTGACTTGTTATGTATATAGAACCAGGATATTCTTCGGACTACGTGTTGTAGATCCGTGAGTAGATACTTATCTATTATATGAGGTATTCAGTTAGTTGTTTATTTGCAATTACATACAGGAAATCTTTTGAAATGAATTAAGTAATCAACTTGGTTAATGATAATGAAGTCATAATGAATGAAAGAAAAAGTTATTCCGCATTTTAATTAAGCGTTGCTTAATACGATGTCATGATAACAAACCGGGTATACACGAGGTGTTACTACTAACTACATTTATTATAGAGGGAAAAGAAAAGAAATCATTTACGGGGGTAATAGATGAATATATTTATGTGAGTCTTGTGGTGCAATTATAGGCAAAAAAAGAAATTTGATTCTGCTTAGCAAAATCAATTGATTCATGACAAGGGTGATACATGAATGTTTTTAAAATTAGTTTGTTATTTTTATTTGGTAAGTAACAATTATTAGTTTATTTTTATGTGATAATAACAAAATAATTATACAAGATACTAAAAAAAAATATAATTATAACTCCCCTTTTTTTAGTTATTTTACAAATAAAAATTTATTAACTTTTAAACATTATTAAGTGTGTTTAATAATTCACAGTTTGTAAAATAAAAGAGGTACATAATTTTTATTTAAGTAAATTGAAAGTAGTGGGTTCACATTTTTTTTTTAAATTTAATCTAATTAGAGGTGTCTAGCAAATAAACACGAGACTGTCATGTGTGTCAATATATATGTATGAATGAGTCTAACATATGAGCAAAGAGCATTAACCTGCTTACCAAAAAAAAAAAGAGAGCATTAACATATTATGAGAGTCAGAAAAAAATACACAAGAAAAAAAAGGATATAAAAAATAAGGGAAGAAGTCAGGAAAAAAAAGCCAAAAAAATAGGAGGGTAAAAAAAAGAGTAAGAGAAAAAAAATTGGAGGGTAAAAAAAATAGTAAGAGAAAAAAATAAGAGGGTAGAAAAAAAGAAAAAGAGAAAAAAATTAGGATGGTAGGAAAAAAGAGAGTAAAAGAATAAAATAAAGTTAGAAACTTTACGAGGATGCACAAGTCAAGAGACAAGGATAAGCTGTTGATTTGCCTTTGGTAGATGTAGTTTTCCAAGCTGAAAATCATGAGAATTAAGTCATAAAAGAGCACATTTTATATAGATTTGTGATTATACTGACTTTTCTATCTCAATGACATTTCTCACCTATTTGTTATGATTATATAGGGAGAAAAAGGTGGAAATTACAAAAAGCTTGGTGATGTGACTCCACACAGTGGAAATTCCATGCTGTATAAAAATCACTGGGCCAAATTCCAGAGAAGTGGCACAACTTAGTGCCACTCTGGCACAAGTTGGCGCCACAATTCGGGGCCAACTTGTTCTTCATTTATTCAATTTTCAATTTATGTTGAATATTGAGATTTTAGCCATGATAATGGTTGGTTAGTTCTTTTTATTCTAGTTAGGGTCAGGAACCCTATGTGAGCCCTTGTTACAACGGATTAGTTTATAACTATTTGTTTATATAATTATCTTTATCTCTACCCAGTGCGTAATTTCTGTCTTCTTTGTTAGAACTGATCAATCTAATAGTTGATGATAGTTTGAGGGTTAGAACCCTAGATAAGAATATTGGGGTTTTGATCTTAAAAGGGGGTAGGATAACAATTTATATGCATGCTAGGAATAGATGTATATTTGACTACAGATGCTTAAATTATTGGGTTCATTGCTTAATCTCATGAGGAACATTGCAAGAAATTGGGGTTCCAGTTGGGGTTAAAGGGTTAATCGTGCAAGGAATTGAGGGTTAACTACTGAATATTTTTAGATAATAATTTATCTGAGTAATTATATAAATGATTATTGTAAATCAATCCAGAGTAAGAAGCGGGAATCATTTGGTGAGTGCACTCTAGCTACAATTCCTTCTCATATTTTTACAAAATCAATCTCTATTTTATTTCTCATAAACAAAAAGCCAAAAATAAGTCTTTACATTTAGTTCTTATTTTTACCTAAATCAACAATATTTGTCACAACTATTTGAAATCTTCCCATCTTAAAAAGAACGATTATTTGATATTTTATCACAATCCCCGTGGAGACGATACTTTTCTTATCACCGTATTACTTGTGCGATCGGTACACTTGCCGGTGAGCATCAAGTTTTTGGCGCCGTTACCGGGGATTTCCATTTCTTATATCATATAATCTTGATCTTTAAAATTGGGTATATATTTTTTTTTGTGATATTTGAAAAGTGCTACTAATCTCTTTTCTGAGTTGTATGCGAGGTAAAATTGCAGAATTTCCATTTGATTCGGAAATTACAAAGACTAAAAAGAGAAACAGAAAACTTGCTCGGAAGAAGCTTGCATTCAACGAGTTAGAGCATAATGATGTAGATAATCCATTCATGGATACTATTCTGACTCCATCTTTCAACAGGCCCAACTCGAGCATTGTTCAGTCTAATGTTGCCAACAACAATTGGGAGCTCAACTCTTGCAATATTCAATTGGTGAAGAGAGCTCAGTTTGGTGGAGAGGAGAATGAACACCCTCACAGGTTCATAGATAGATTCTCGATGATCTGTGATTCAACCAAACATCCTCAGGTATCCAATGACGCAATCCGGTTGAGGTTGTTCTCTTTTGCTGTTAAGGGAAAGACTCTTAATTGGTTGAAAAGGCAGCCTGCAAGAAGCGTTCCTACATGGGATGATTTGTCTAAAAAGTTTTTTGCTGAGTTCTTCTCAATGCAGAGATACAATCAGATGGTGAATGATATCACCAATTTCACTCAAGTTGAGGGTGAAACTATGTGTGCAGCATGGAACCGATTTAAGGATTTAATGAGGAGATGTCCTCATTATAGCTTGACTATTGGTAATCAAGTGAGAATCTTCTTTAACAGTTGTAAACTTGAAATCCGGATGGTGTTGAATGGTGCAGCAGGTGGCAGTATTAAATCCTTGAGAGCAAATGAGACTCTGGAGCTGATTGAAAATATGACTGCTAATGAAAATGAAGCTTTGTCGACCAAGCCTAAGAGAGGTATCCTTCAGCGGGATGGCAATGATGTGGTATTAGCTGAAAATAAATTATTATCTCAGCAGATGGCAAATTTGACTTCAAGGCTCGATAAGATGCAGCTTTCTAGTGTTCAAGCTCAAGCCGCTTCAGTTGTTTGTGAATATTGCAAGGAAAATCATGAATCTAATGAATGTGCTTCTTTGCTGTCTTCTGATCCTCCTCAACAAGTACATGTGAATGGCGTTTGGTATGATCAAAGACCTCCGCCACAAAATATTCTCAGGAATCAGGATTTTCCTTCTGGAAGTAATAATTCTCAGAGGAGGGTGCAGGGGACCGGTCTTGATTTCAAATCTAATAACTATTTGCAACCCCCACCAATCTAGTCTAAGGAACCTTCTGATTTGGAGAAGCTAGTAGGACAAATGGCTCAACATTCTAGTGCTTTCATGGAGGAAACTAGAGCTAACACAAAGAACACAAATGCCTCTATCCGAAATTTGGAGAATCAAATTGGCCAACTAGCTAAACAAATAGCTGATAGAACTCTAGGTACCTTTCCAAGTAACACAGTTACCAATCCGAAGAAGTATTGTATGGCTATCACAACTCGAAGTGGTAAAGTGGTAGCAGCTCCAGAAAAGCCAAACATAAATGTGGGAACTGATGAGAAGCTTAAGGAGGTTAAGGAGCCACAAAAAGAAGTGGTGATTCCTTCAAATGTTGAGAAGCCTCTTCAGAAAGGTGAAGAAGAAGAACAACCGATTGTTGCTGAAAAGAAGAAATTTGAGTTGAGTCCTTAATATGTGAGAGCCATGGCACCTTATCCTGAAAGATTCAAGAAAGATTCTCAGAAGCAGCAATATGCCAGATTTCTTGATATCTTCAAAAAGTTGCATGTTAATATACCATTTGCTGAAGCCTTGGCTAATATGCCTAATTATGCCAAATTTATGAAGGACTTATCATCAAGAAAACACAAGTTGCAGGAATGTCAGAAAGTAACACTCACTGAGGAGTGTAGTGCTATAATATAGAAGAAGTTTCCTCCTAAGCTTCGTGATCCAGGGAGCTTCAGCATTCCAATTTCTATTGGTAATACTGATGTCGGCAGAGCATTGTGTGATCTTGGGGTAAGTATAAATCTGATGCCATTATCTGTTTATAAATCTCTGGGAATTCACTACTAGAAAAAACTTGTATAGTGACAGAATTGTTATGGAAATTCCGTCGCTAATTTCATCGTCACTACTACTTTCCGTCACAAATTCCCTCGCAAAAATTCCCTCGCAAATTATTTACCGAAGGAATTTGTGACGGAAAGTAGTAGTGACGATGAAATTAGCGACGAAACTTCCATAACAATTTCGTCATTATACAAGTTTTTTCTAGTAGTGATTACTGAATTAAAACCCACTATGGTCTCTCGTCAACTTGCTGATAGGTCTTTGATGAGGCCGAGTGGTATTGTTGAAGATGTTATAGTTAAAGTGGACAAGTTCATCTTCCCAGCAGATTTTGTGGTGTTGGATATGGAAGAGGGTACTGAAATGCCTCTATTGTTGGGTAGACCTTTCTTGGCTACGGCTCGGGCCATGATTGATGTTGAAAATGGGAAACTTGAGTTAAGGATGAATGATGAGACTATCACCATCAACGTCGTTGACTCCATGAAACAATCTTCTCATAAAGGTGATTGTTTTAGACTTGATGTTCTAGAGCAAGTGGTGGAATAAGAAATATCTTCTAGTCAAAAGTTTGATGAAGAACTTGAAGCGCATGAAATTGTTCCTTTTAAGGAAGAAAAGAATGAGGTGTTTGAAGTTCATGAGAAGAAAGATTCTGACAAGGAAGATGGTGCCCCAAAATTGGAGTTGAAGGAGCTTACTAAAACTCTTAAATATATCTTCTTGGATGATGAGGAGACTTACCCTGTTATCATTAATAAGGGATTGTCTTCTGAGCAAGAAAGAAGACTGATTGAAGTGCTGAAAGAACATAAGACTGCCATAGGGTGGTCTATTTCTGATTTGAAGGGTATAAATCCCTCATTTTGTACTCACAAAATCCTCATGAGGATGAGGTCAGACCAGTAAGGCAGCCTCAAAGGAGGCTCAATCCGACAATGAATGAGGTGGTGAGAAAAGAAGTGGTGAAACTTCTTGACGCTGGTATGATTTACCCGATTTCGGATACTGCTTGGGTGAGTCCAGTGCAAATTGTTCCAAAAAAGGGAGGTATCACTGCAGTCCACAATGAGAAAAATGAACTTATTCCGACCAGAACTATTATTGGTTGGAGAATGTGTGTGGATTATCAGAGGTTGAATGCTGCCACAAGGAAGGATCACTTTCCACTTCCTTTTGTTGACCAGATGTTAGAAAGATTGGTGGGTCATACTTATTACTGTTTCCTGGATGGATATTCTGGTCACAACTAAATCCCAGTGGCATCAGAAGACCAGGAGAAAACAGCCTTCACTTGCCCATTTGGAGTATTTGCATATACACGGATGACATTTGGTCTATGCAATGCATCTGTTACATTTCGGAGGTGCATGCTTTCCATCTTTTTTGACATGGTGGAGAAAAATCTTGAGGTATTTATGGATGACTTTTCCATTTTTGGCTCTTGTTTTGATTTATGTTTGCATAATTTAACTCATGTTCTAAAAAGATGCCAAGAAACTAATCTTGTACTTAACTAGGAAAAGTGTCATTTTATGGTACAAGAGAGAATTGTTTTAGGTCATAAGATATCTGAGAAATGGATTGAGGTTTATGAAGAAAAATTGATGTTGATTGAAAAACTTCCTCATCCTAATATTGTGACTAGTGTTAGAAGTTTTCTAGGACATACTGGGTTTTACAGGAGATTTATCAAAGACTTTTCTAAGATAGCTAAACCATTGAGCCAACTTTTAGAAAAGGATTCTGAATTTCATTTTGATGATGCATGTCTTAAAGCTTTTAATCTTTTGAAAGAAAAGCCCACTACAACTCCCATCCTTGTAGCTGCTGATTGGAGTTTACCTTTTGAGCTTATGTGTGATGCTAGTGTTTTGCTATTGGTGCGGTCCTTAGCCAACGTAAGAATAAATTGTTACATGTCATATACTATGCCAGCAAGATTTTAAATGAGGCACAAGTAAATTATGCCACAACTGAAAAAGAAATGCTAGCAGTAGTGTATGCAATGGACAAATTTAGATCTTTCTGTTGGGTTCCAAGGTGATTGTTTTTACTGACCACTCTGCTATCAAGTATTTGATGAATAAGCAGGATGCCAAGCCTCGTCTGCTAAGGTGGATGCTCTTGTTTCAAGAGCTTGACTTGGAGATCAGAGATAAAGCTAGAGTAGAAAACAATGTGGCAAATCATTTGTCACGAGTCCAAGAGAAGGAATTACAAGATGGTCCTGAGAGAGAAATAAATGACACTTTCCCTGATGAAAGAGTAATGGCTATCTTTGTACCTCCTTGGTTTGCAGATATTGCCAATTACAAGGTGATAAGAGAGTTTCCTCCTAACCTTACTAGGCAACAACAGAAGAAGTTCCTACTAGATGCAAGGAGATTTCATTGGGATGATCCTTACTTGTATTTCCAATGTGATGATGGAATCATAAGGAGATGTGTGCCAGAATTTTAAATACATGAGGTCCTATGGCACTACCATGCATCAGACTATGGAGGACACTTTGGAGGTAATAGAGCTGCTCAAAAAGTTTTACAGAGTGTTTATTATTGGCCTACTATATATAAAGATGCTAGGGATTATGTTGAAAGATGTGACAAGTGTCAAAGAGTTGGAAATATTTATCGCAGGGATGAAATGCCTCTGAATAGCATATTAGAGGTAGATCTTTTTGATGTGCGGGGGATAGATTTTATGGGATCTTTTCCCTCATCTTATTCCAACCAGTACATTCTTGTTGCTGTTGATTATGTTTCCAAGTGGGTTGAGGTTGTTTCCCTCCCCACCAATGATGCTAAGGTGGTTGTGAATTTCTTGAGGAAGAATATTTTCACAAGGTTTAGTGTACCTAGGGCAATAATAAGTGATGGAGGAACTCATTTTTGTAACAAGCAGTTTGATAATCTACTGGCTAAATATGGTGTTAAACATAAGGTGGCTACACCTTATCATCCTCAAACCAATGGTCAAGTAGAGGTTTCTAATAGATAATTGAAGCGGATTCTTGAGAAGACTGTTGGGGACTCTTTGAAAGATTGGTCTAAGAGGCTGGATGATGCACTGTGGGCGTACAAGACTACTTTTAAGACTCCTATTGGTATGTCACCTTATCAATTGGTATTTGAAAATTTTTTCCATTTACTTGTGGAGTTAGAGCATAGAGCTTTCTGGGCCATCAAGTTTTTAAATTTTGATCCAACAAAAGCTCTTGAGAAAAGACAGACTCAATTAAGTGAGCTTGATGAGTTCAGAAATTCTGCATATGATAGTGCCAGAATCTACAAGGAGAAAATAAAGAAGTGGCATGAAAAAAGATTCAACCAAAGGAGTTTGAGCCAGGATAACAGGTATTACTATATAACTCTCGACTGAGGTTGTTTCCAGGTAATCTCAAATCTCGTTGGTCTGGTCCTTTTATTATTAAGAAAGTATCTCCATATGGTACAGTTGAAATCTTCCCTCTAAATGTTAAGAGACCTTTTAAGGTCAATGGGAGTAGATTGAAATTATATCATGGAGAGCAAGTAAATAGGGACATAGTTTCTGTCCCTTTGGCTTCACCTGAGTCTTAAACTGTTCTCGTCAGGCTCGTGACGTTAAACAAGCGCTCACTGGGAGGCAACCCAGTAGAAAAAGTTAATTTTCTTTGTTTTAATTTTATTTTAGTTATATTTATCTCTAAAAAAAAGAGAGGATTTTGGGAACTGGCGCTACTAGCGCCATATCCACGCTAGTGGCGCCAGAAAGCAAAAAGTTAAAGTGGGCTTCACGCTCAGAGTGAAACGCACTCTAGCAGCGTCAGAAACTCACAAAATAACTGCGCCAAAAGAATGAGATCTCGCTGGTAGAGCCACTGCACAGAGAGCTCCGTGCTAACAGCGTGAAATCCAGGCTATCGGCGCCAGTTCCAATTTCAGAATTCTAAAATTAAAACCCTAATTTCCTATTTTCCCCCATATCTCAGAGTCGTATCTCTCTTTCACTCTCTCTCTCTCTCAGCCATCATCCACCATCAGTGACCATAACCCATCCTTAACCACCGACAACCACCATATTTCTCTCTCTCACTTCCTTTCTCACTTTCCTCACCTGTCCCTATCGAAGCTCGCCACCACCACAACCATCATCTACCTTCACCATCGTCCTACACCACAACCACCATTTTTCAACCTAAACCACCACCGAACCATCTTTCCCTTTCCGGTTCTTCCCAACTACCATCGTGTTTTCTTGCAATTCATAAGCTAGGGTTTCAGCTTTTGGGAAAGAAATTTTGGGATTCTCATAAAGGTTGATTCAGTTAGGGTTTTCACTATTTGCACAAATGGTGGGAGACAAGGTATTTCTTATCTTCAACTTTCATGCTTCGGGTTTGATACTTGTCATGACCAAAAATTTATGTTTGATTGTGTTTACTGCTTATGGAATTATGGATGTTGAGTTAAATGAATGACATGCATGCTAGGCCATTATGAATGATTCTGAATAAGGTAGGATGCACGTCGGATTGAATTTGGTCCCGTTATTGATTCTAATTTTCATTTGCCGATATATGGACCTTGTATATGGAGAGGAAGTTGATTATATGACCAATTTGTAAATATTCATACCAAGTGGTTGATAGTTTGCCCCAATCCAATTTGATTTTCTTGAATGAATTGTGGCTGTGATAACATGCTGATAGCTAAGGACGAATAACATTATGGAATTCAACAGTGATGATGATATTAATCTTGTTCTTGCATACTACTTGTTGATAGGTGGCCTGTCTCATTAATTAATGATTATGGAATTGGGTGAATACTTTCATGCCTGTGAAGAAAATGAATCATATAGCATGCATGCCAAGTGTATGACATGTACTTGTTTTGGATGAATTAGGGCTGTGATAATATAAATGGTAGCATACTGACAACAACATATGCTTGTTGGTTAATTTACAATCTTCTGAGTATGGCATATCTGATTAAGATGGCTTTGGTGCATTACTTTTGATGATGCACTTGACTTGGAATGTGATAAACCATGATTGGAAAATTAAATATGGAATTGGTTGTTTCACATGAATTGCATCCTATGTTGGCAATTTCCTGAGTGCAGGGTAAAAAAGTTAAGAAGACCACTAAGGGCACTGGCCCTGGCAAAAAGAAAGCTGGCAGTACCTCTGGAACAAAGAGACCCAGGGCCTCTTCTTCATCTGAGTTTGATAGTACTCGGTTCCTAACACCTGATACCCAGGACCGGTACTACAAATGGTTCATTCCCAAGAAAATCATATCAGAGAGGCCAATAAGCTTTTTCCTAGATAGGGATTGTCCAGTTATGAAAACAATTGAGAGAAGAAAATGGCAGAAATTGGCGGGATTTCCTGAGCCGAGCTCCAGCATAATACTAAAAGAATTTTTTGCAAATGCTGACAAGGAGACAGTAAATGAGACTCGGAAGAGTTGGGCGAGAGGAAAGGAAGTCTCTTTCTCAGCTGCAGCAATAGAGAGATTCCTTCAGACTACATATGATCCTAGCAAGAGCTGCCATTTCGTGCAAACATTCAACAGGATGTAGCCTTCTGAAGGAAGAGGACTTTATTGGAAGGATATGCCTGAAATTGCTGATAGAATCAGGAGTGCCACCACTCATTCCTATTCTACGTGGAAGCCAAAGAGTGGGAAACTAAATGTGCCAGAAAAGCTGGATAGGCTGGATCTTAATCCAAAGACTATCTTCTGGCATACATTCATTAACTCTACGGTCATTTCCTCCACTAATTTAAGTGATGTAAATGTTGAGAGAACGGTATTGCTATATACTCTCTTGGTTAAAGAGAATCTCAACATTAGCATTATTATGTCTGAAAGGATAGTGTATGTCATCACTCAAGGGAAGGCAGAAATTCGCCTAGCACACAGTTCATTGATTGAGCAGCTATGTTTGCAGGTTGGAGTGGAGATATATGACGACTAGCCCTGCGATGCAAAGATCAAGCTGGAAATGACTCAGTCACACTTTACCGCGATGAGGAATGAGTCCATTCGACATGCATTCTGGAAGGCATCCCATGGACCAGATGGAGCACATCCACCACCACCACCACCATCTCCAGAGCCTGAGGATGAGCTAGTGCCCGAACCCTTTGCAGATTCACTCTTTCTCCAGACCTTGGACCGCCAGAAACAACAAATGATGATCCAGCACCAGTATATGATGAGCATGATGGAGAGAGTATGCAGTGATCGAGGGATTGATACTGCATTTTTCAGGCCACAGTTTCCACCACCTTCCCCACCTCTAGTGGAGGATGAGCCACATGTAGTTCCATCTGCTGATGTAGATAATGATGCTGATGCTGCCATGGACGACTCCTGAATATTATGCATTGCAGCACATGTCACTCAGTTCACCATTATATTCACTTTAGCATTTCCCTTTTGCTGTTTCGACTATTTTGCTTGGATGTTGTGGTTGTATTATTTCCCCTTTATTCAGTACCCTTTGATGATTATTCTGTTTTACTGTTTAACAAGAGAGTGTGTGTGTGTGTGTGTGTGTTCCACCTGGAAGAATTAGCTTCTTCGACTAGTATGGTTTGTTGCTGAGGACAAAAACGATCTAAATCTGGGAATCGGTCGCATGCTGTTGTATGCGAGATCTGCTAACTGCGGAACTACACAACAAAAAGGACGTCTAACAGAAATTTTTCTGGAAAAGGGAGATATTTAACCTTCAGTTTTTTTAAATTTTTGTTGTTGATTTAAATTTTCATATCTCTAAAAAAAATCAAAAATAGTGAATTCCTGAACAAACGGTCTCAGATTTGGCAAAAGCTTGCTCAGTAATCGAGTGGATTGAATAATAAGAAGCATGATATCTGTGGAGCATTCAATTGTTTTCATAATCTGAGAATGATGATTGCTTTTTTGTATAACTGTTTTGGTGAAAACTCTTAGATAATGCTTAATGTGAAATTTTGAAATCAGATTCTAATTTGAATTATAACTGTGAGGATTGAGCCTAAATAGAAATATTTTTTTTTTCAGAGAGGCCTCACTGTAGTAGTTTTTCTAGAACTTGAGCTATTTTTCTGGCTTGGATGCGTTACTGATATGATAAGGGCACATTTATTCTAGTTAGCTTAGAGCCAAATAGCCTACCTAGAAAGAATTTTCATTGTTAACCCATTTTAAGGCTGAGACCAATTTGTTCAAAAACCTTATGAAAGTTACTTAACCATGTTCCGTTAACACACCTTGAGAGAGATTGAAATGCTGATCCAAAGAAAAAGAATAAGGTACTTCTCAGAAGAAAAATTTAAGTAAATGGAAAAGAAGAATAGTCTGAAAAATTTAAAATGCAGCTCAAAAAAGAAAGAAAAAGGTAGTGAAAAAGGGAAAAGAATCCTAAATTGACAAAGTGGCAGAATTGAAAGACTGAGAAAGAAGTAATGTCAAAAATCTTAGGATTTCAGTCTCTCAAAATTAATCATCCTCTGACCAAAAGATTCTTACCCCCAAACTATGCCAAGTTATAACATATCAAAGACCTTTTGATCAGTCTATGCATAACAAATGGGTTCCTCAGAACTTGAGAATATGTTCAAGCTTATGGAATTATTGCTACACTGATGGAATGAGTGTGGAAATCTCAAACACTGAGTGATGAGAATATATTTATTTGGTCAGGAATATTCAAGTTAGGATCTGAATTCTTGATACAAGTGAAAAACATTGTTTGAAGTTTTTATCAGGAAGTTATACATGCATAGAAGTCTGATTTCTTAAGATGCTCATGTTTCATGTTTTTCTTCACAGAGTTGATCTTTGCTTCTAACTTTAATCTATTACATTGCTGAGGACAACAACGTTCAAATCTGGGAATTGTTTGATATGCATCCAGTATATGGGTAAATCCAAGCCAAAAAGAGAAGATTATTAGTTAATCCTGAGTAAAAAGGCAATATTTACTGTTGAATTGCTAAAATCCAAATCAGAGATTGTATAACTGATTTTTTGCTGATTTCATAGGAAAAATAGACAAGCTGGAGCACAATTAGAAATTAACAAAGTTAAGGCTCACGCTGTTAGCGTAGGTGTGGCGCTGACAGCGTGAAGAGGGATTTTCATCGCGAGACATCCACGCTCACAGCGTGAAACTCACGCTAGTTGCGTCAGACTTTCCTACACCCACGCTCACAGCGTGGGATTCAGGCTAGTAGCGCCAGTATTCAGAGACATCCATGCTCACAACGTGGAAGTCGCGCTAATAGCGCCAGTTTACGAAATAGCAACACCGTGTTTTTAAAAGGGCAGTTTTGGAAGAAGAAAAGATGGACTATAAAAAGCATGCTCAGCACAGAATTATGTATTCTATCACCAGGAGAACCGTTGTGCTTCAGAGGGAGAGTTCTGGAGAGAATTTGTTCATCATCTTTATTCTTCCGTTCTTTTATTTCAAAGTGGATATTGAATATTGATATATCAGCCATTACAATGGTTGGCTAAGTTTCTTTATTGTAGTTAGGGTCACAAACCCTATGTGAACCCTTATTACAACTGATTGGTTTATTTCTACTCGTTTATATATTTATCTTTATCTCTATTCTGTGCGTAATTTCTATCCTCTTTGTTAGAATTGATCAATCTAATAGTTGATGGTAGTTTGAGGGTTGGAACCCTAGATAGGAATATTGGGGTTTTAATCTTGAAATGGAGTAGGATAACAATTTGTATGCGTACTAGGAATAGACGTATGTTTAATTGCAGATGTTTTATTTATCGTATTCATTGCTTAATTTCATGAGGAATTACTAAGGGATTAGGGTTCCAATTGAGGTTAAAGGGTTAGATTGCCAAGGGATTGGTGATATGCGATCAACATATAAGGGATTATAAGACAAAAAGAGGAAGAATGTGACTCAATCTTATGCAAGAAAGGCAGAATAACTGTTAAAATTGTCCAATATCTGAATATCAGGTGTTATACTGATTTTGTATTGATTTCACAGGAAAAATGCAAAAAATGAAGTCAAAAAGAACAAAGCAAAACTAAAAGCCCACGCTGCCAGCGTGGGAATGGCGCTCACAGCGTGAGAAAGCACAAATTGGACAGAAGCCCCCGCGCTGAGAGCGTGAGGCCCGCGCTTGCAGCGCGGGGGAAGAAAAAATGGCAGAGGCTCCCACGCCCACAGCGCGGGAATGGCGCTGCCAGCGTAGGAGGCACGAAAGATTGGAGGTTTGAATTTGAAGAATTAGTTCAAAGTCTCTTATAAATAAGAGACTCAACCTTGAGGAAACAGACACAAAATACCTGAAGCAGATCCGGCTTGGAGAAGGGAGGAAGTCATTCTTCGTGTTCGTCGTCCAGTTCTTGTATTTTTCTTTCTCTTTTATTTTTATGTTGAATCTCCGATCAGCGATCATGATGTTGATTGGCTAGATCTATTTTCTGTACTCAGGGTCATGATCCCTTTGTGAACAATTGGTATGAAGGATTGAATCACTTTATGTGTTGATTTTAATATACTTCATCTTTATCTTGTGCGTATTGATATTATTTCTGTTAGATCTGATCAACCTAATAGGGGATGATATTCTGGGGATTAGGGTTTGCAATAGGAATGTTGGAATTCTGATTCTGAAAGGAGATAAAGATGACGATTTATGCATGTTCTAGGGATAGACTTGTATAAATCGCAGTCGTTGGATTTATCTGCATAATGCTTAATTTCATGCGGGATTACTAAGGGATTAGGGTTCCAATTGAATTAAAGGGTTAGATCACCAAGGGATTGGGCTCTAACTAATTATTCTAAAGATGATAATTTGTCTGAGTTATTAATTTCGATAAATATTGTGAATCAATCAAGAGTAAATTTGGGATCATTTGGTGAATGTACCCTGGCTACAGTATTTTCTCATATCTTTTACAAAAACATTCATTCACATTCGTATTTTATTCTTTCTCACAAAAATCTAAAAACAAGTCTTTTACTTTTCTTATCAATTAATTTAAGTTACAATATTTGTTAAACAACAATCGATTCATCTAACTTAAGAGGACTGGTTATCGTAGTAATTGTTTTACAATCCCTGTGGAGACGATCTTACTCACTACTTTATTACTTGGAGCGATCGGTACACTTGCCGAATTTGCCAACAAGTTTTTGGCGCCGTTGCCGGGGATTGAAAAATCAATATTACAAATAACCATTGATTCTTGAGATTGGATTTTTTTTTATTCTTTTTATCTTGTTTTGTTTTGTTCAGGTGCTACTAATAATTTTCCTGAGTTTTATGCGAGGCAGACTTCCGCCTAAGGACTTTGTAATTGATTCTGAAATTGCAAGGACTGAAAAACAACTAAGGCTGCTAGACAGATCATTTGGGAAGATTCTAAGGACATACCTTTACAACCAACTCAAGAGATGACAGAAAACAACAATGCTGGTCATGGAAGAGGAGGAAATGCAAACAATCAACCTCCAAGACTGTTGAATATGATTCTGACTCCAGTATTCAACAGAGCCAACTCAAGCATAGTGAGGCCAAATGTGGAGGCCAACAACTTTGAGCTGAAGCCATCATTGATTTCTTTGGTGGAGAGGGTTCAGTTTTCTGGTGCTGATGATGAAGATCCTCATGAATTCATAGACCGATTTCTGATGGTCTGTGATACAAATAAGCACAATGGAGTATCTACCGATGTTATCAGGCTCCGGTTGTTCCCTTTTGCTGTTAAGGGAAAAGCGTTGAGATGGATTGAAAGACAGCCAACAAATAGCATCCTTACATGGGAAGATTTGTCCAGCAAATTCTTTGCTCATTTCTTTTCTATGGAGAAATATAATCAGCTGGTGAATGAGGTCACAAATTTTCGCCAGTTGGAAGGAGAATCACTTTGTGCAACATGGAACAGATTCCAGGAACTTTACAGGAAGTGTGCACATTATGAAGGAGATGATGATAGAAAAGTGGCAATATTCTTCAATGGAATCACTCCTGAAACAAGGATGATAATAAATAGCGCCGCTGGAGGTTCTATCCGGGAGAGTACATCCGAGCAAGCTATTGATTTGATCGAAAAGCTTGCACGGAATGAGAATGAGAGTGTACTAGCTCCCATAAAAAGAGCAGTGATAAAAGCAGCAGACAATGATGTAATATCATTGTCTAAAAAGTTTGACAGCTTGAGTGAGAAATTTGACAAGTTTCAAGTGTCAAAGGTTCAAACAACTCCTCTGGTTTGTGGTAAGTGCCAAGAAATTCATGAATCCAGTGAGTGTCCTAATACAGTATCAGAAGATTCACTTCAACAATTGCAGGTGAATGGGATCTGGTATGATCAGCGTCCTCCATAACAACAAAACTTCCAGCGAAATCAGAATTTCCCTGGTGGTAACAACAATTTACAGCGGAGAACTCAAGGATCTGGTATGGATTTTAAATCTAACAATAACAACAATTATGCTCAATCTTCACAGAATCAACAAAGAGAGCCAGCTGAGTGGGAAAAAGCTTTTGCTCAAATGGCTAAGGCTTCTAATGAGATGGCTCAACATACCAATGCTTTCATGGAGGAGACTAGAGCCAACAATAAAAATACAAATGCTTCCATTAAGAACCTGGAGAATCAGATAGGCCAGCTGGCCAAGCAATTTATAGAAAGAATTCCAGGTACCTTTCCAAGCAATACAGTTATCAATCCAAACGATGACTGTATGGCTATTACCACAAGAAGCGGTAAAGTGTTGACAGTTCCAACAAAACCAGCAGTAAATATGGAAGACAAAATAAAGGGGAAGGATGAACAGAATAAGGAAGCAATTGAACCAGAGATTGAGGTAATTGTGCACGAAAAGGAAAAGGAAGTTGTGATTGAAAAAGAACAGGTTGAAGAGCAACCGGTTGTGGCAAAGAAAAAGCATGAGTTAAGCCATGAATATGTGATGTCTAAGGCACCTTACCCAGAAAGATTCAAGAAGGGAGCCTATAACAAACATTATGATAGATTCTTGGACATTTTTAAGAAGCTACACATCAATATTCCTTTCGCTGAAGCTCAAGCAAATATGCCTGGATATGCAAAATTTATGAAGGATCTTTTATCCAGAAAGCAGAAGCTACAAGAATGCCAAACTGTAACACTCACTCAGGAGTGTAGTGCTTTTATTCATCAGAAGATCCCAGATAAGCTTAGTGATCCCGGGAGTTTTAATATCCCTATTGCTATTGGTGATATTGGCATTGGAAAAGCCTTATGTGATCTTGGGGCTAGCATTAATTTGATGCCTTTCTCAGTGTATAAATCTTTGGGGATTGAAGAATTTAAGCCTACCGAGGTATCTCTCCAACTGGCTGATAGATCTGTGAGGAAACCTAATGGGATTATAGAAGATATTCTTGTCAAGGTTGATAATTTTATCTTTCCTGCGGACTTTGTGGTGTTAGATATGGGAGAAGGAAGTGAGAAGCCCATGCTCTTAGGAAGACCCTTTTTGGCTACAGCCCGTGCTTTAATTGATATTGAATAAGGGATGATCAAACTGAGAATGAATGATGAGGAGATCATCTACAATGTTTCAGAAGCTATGAAGAGACCTGCTGAGAATAATGATTGTTTCCAGGTTGATTCTTTTCATGAAACCGTTCAACACAAGAAGGAGCGTCCTCAAGAGATTGATTATGAGTTGAGAGCTCGTGATCATATACCCTTTGAAAAAGAAGGAATTACTGTGGAGGTGCTAGAAGAAAAAGCTGAAGATGTAGAGGTTGGTGCCCCTAAGGTTGAACTGAAACCATTGCCCGACACTTTGAAGTATGTGTTCCTGGGAGATGGTAATACTTATCCAGTAATCATCAACAAAGACCTCTCTTCAGACCAAGAAAAAGAGCTAGTTGAAGTTTTGAAAGCTCTCAAGACCGCTATAGGATGGTCTATTACTGATTTGAGGGGCATAAATCCTTCTTTTTGTACACATAAGATTCTCATGGAAGATGATATCAAACCCGTGAGACAACTACAAAGAAGATTAAACCCAACAATGAAGGAGGTGGTGAGAAAAGAAGTTGTAAAGTTTCTTGATGCAGGAATGATTTACCCAATTTCTGATGCTGCGTGGGTAAGCCCAGTTCAAACAGTACCAAAGAAGGGTGGTGTGAAAGTAGTTACAAATGCAAAGCAAGAGTTGATCCCAACCAGAACTATCACAGGTTGGAGAATGTGTGTAGACTACAGAAGGTTGAACACAGCTACTCGGGAAGATCACTTCCCACTACCTTTTATTGATCAAATGCTGGAAAGACTGGCGGGCCACTCTTATTATTGCTTCTTGGATGGTTATTTAGGCTACAATCAAATACCTGTAGCTCTTGAAGACCAGGAAAAGACAGCTTTTACTTGCCCATTTGGAGTCTTCGCATACAGAAGAATGTCGTTCGGCCTCTGCAATGCACCTGCCACTTTCCAAAGGTGTATGCTCTCTATCTTTTCTGATATGGTGGAGAAATGTTTAGAGGTATTTATGGATGACTTCTCTGTTTTTGGTTCAAGCTTTGATTCTTGTTTGAATAATTTGTCTAAAGTTTTAAAGAGATGTAATGAGACTAACCTTGTTCTGAATTGGGAAAAGTGTCATTTTATGGTAAATGAAGGTATAGTACTGGGACATAAAATCTCTAATGCTGGGATTGAAGTTGATAAAGCAAAATTGATGTTAATTGAACAACTTCCCATTCCCGTAAATGTAAATGCTGTTAGGAGTTTCCTAGGACATGCAGGTTTTTACAGGCGGTTCATCAAGGATTTCTCCAAGATTGCTAAACCATTGAGCCAACTCTTGGTGAAAGACTCCGAGTTTGTGTTTGATGATGCATGTTCAAAGGCATTCCATTTTTTGAAAGAGAAGCCTACTACAGCTCCTGTGCTTACAGCTCCTGATTGGAACCTTCCGTTTGAACTCATGTGTGACGCCAGTGCTTATGCAATTGGTGCAGTCCTTGGTCAGCGTAAGGAAAAATTGTTACATGTCATTTACTATGCTAGCAAAGTTTTGAATGATGCTCAGGTTAATTATGCAACAACTGAGAAAGAAATGTTAGCAGTGGTTTATGCACTGGACAAATTTAGACCTTACTTGTTAGGATCTAAAATCATTGTTTTCACTGACCATTCTGCTATTAAGTTTTTGATGACTAAGCAGGATGCTAAACCACGACTGCTGAGGTGGATGCTACTCTTTCAAGAGTTTGATTTGGAGATCCGAGACAAAATTGGAGTAGAGAACAAAGTGGCTGATCATCTCTCCCGAATTCAGGCAAAGGAGTTACAAGATAGTCCGGAAAAAGAAATCAATGACTATTTTCCTGATGAAAAGGTAATGGCAGTCTTTGTTCCTCCGTGGTTCGCAGATTTCGCCAATTACAAAGTTGTGAGGGAGTTGCCTCCTAACCTTACGAGGCAACAACAAAAGAAATTTTTGCGAGATGTAAGGCGATATTTCTGGGAGGATCCACATCTCTATTTTCAATGTGCTGATGGGATCATTCGCAGATGTGTCCCTGAGTTTGAGATGAGTCAAATCTTGTGGCATTGCCATTCTTCCAACTATGGAGGCCACTTTGGAGGTAATCGAACCGCTCAGAAAGTCTTGCAAAGCGGTTACTATTGGCCGACACTCTTCAAGGATGCGAGGGATTGTGTGGAAAAATGTGATAAGTGTCAGAGAACAGGTAATATCTCACGCAAGGATGAGATGCCTCTGAATAATATATTAGAGGTAGAGCTGTTTGATGTATGGGGCATTGACTTCATGGGGCCATTTCCATCATCTTATTCCAACCAGTATATCCTTGTTGCTGTGGATTATGTTTCCAAGTGGGTGGAAGCTGTTGCTCTTCCCACCAATGATGCTAAAGTGGTTGTCACTTTTCTGAGGAAAAATATTTTTACAAGGTTTGGAATACCTCGGGCTATTATCAGTGATGGAGGTACCCACTTTTGTAATAAACATTTTGAAAGCTTGCTAGTTAAAAATGGGGTGAGACACAGAATAGCCACACCATATCATCCCCAGACTAGTGGGCAAGTTGAAATCTCCAACAGGGATATAAAAAGAATCCTAGAAAAGACAGTGGGAATTTCTAGGAAGGATTGGGCTAAGAAGCTTGATGATGCACTCTGGGCATACAGAACTGCGTTCAAAACTCCTATTGGCATGTCACCTTATCAATTGGTGTATGGCAAACCTTGTCATTTGCCAGTGGAGTTAGAACACAAAGCCTTGTGGGCTACAAGGTTTTTAAATTTTGAACCATCAGGAGCTCAAAAGAAGAGAATACTACAGCTGAATGAGCTTGATGAGTTCAGAAGAACTAAATATGAAAGTGCACAGATTACAAAGAGAAAACTAAGCTATGGCATGATAGCAAGATCAAGCATGAAGAGTTTGCACCTGGTCAACAGGTATTATTGTACAACTCTCGACTGAGATTGTTCCCAGGTAAACTAAATCTCGTTGGTCTGGTCCTTTTGTGGTGACAAATGTATTCCCATATGGTACCATTGAGATCTCTCCTCTTGATGCTGAGAGACCCTTTAAGGTAAATGGGAATCGTCTGAAATTCTACTATGGAGAACCTGTGAATAGGGACACAATTTCTGTCCCTTTAACTTCACCTGAGTAATCAAGGTTCCAGTCAGGCTCGTGACGTTAAACAAGCGCTTGCTGGGAGGCAACCCAGTGGAAAGTTTCTTAGTTTAGATGTTTGCTTTCAGTTTTAAAATGTTAAAAGTTAAGAGATTGCTAAGTCCACGCTGATAGCGTGGTTCTCACGCTATCAGCGTGGAGCATAAGAAAAAAGGCAGAGAGTCCCGCGCTGATAGCGTGGACACCGCGCTATCAGCGCCGCAAAGCCAAAATAGGCAGTGACACCAACACTACAGGCGTGGTCCCCGCGCTATGAGCGTGAGAAAAGAAAACCACGCCCGTAGCGTGGGTATGGCGCTTGCAGCGCCAGAGGGTGAAAATGGCCAGTGAGCACCGCGCTCCCAGCGTGAAACCCACGCTGCGAGCGCGGGATTCAAAACGGTTTTTAAATGACAGAACCCTATTTTTCACTCTCACTCTCAACTCACACCTCCCTCGCCGCCACCCTCCCATCTCCCTCTCAACTTTCTTTTCCTCTTCCAAACGCCTCTCCCCCACCACAACCGACCACCTACCCATCATTCCTCTCCATTCTTCTTCTCACCCCTTCCTGTACCCCTCACCATATCCACCGCTCCCTCCTTCATCACCACCACCAACAATCAACCCACACATTCCTTTTCTCTTTACTTCCATATCACCTCACCACTCAACCATTGTGGGGTTAGAGTGGGGTTCACCAATTTGAGATTTAAGTGCTGCAAGGGTTCAGATTTCTCTCCATTGCAAA
The DNA here is from genome assembly GCA_032173675.1 of Gastrolobium villosum. Lineage (NCBI taxonomy): Eukaryota > Viridiplantae > Streptophyta > Magnoliopsida > Fabales > Fabaceae > Gastrolobium > Gastrolobium villosum. The sequence continues at coordinate 43,682 of JAVKPL010014260.1, read as the reverse complement.
TAAACAACAATGGCTGGTGACAAGGTAAGTTTGAAGACTTTTTGTTTCTCTATTGCAATGTGTTGTTTGATGTGGCCATTTTACAATGGTAAGTCGATTGGTGATATCTAAGGTATGAATGGTTAGGGTTGACCTTGCTGTGGTCATGCATGCTAGGTGTTCGATCAATGGTCTGAATTAAATTGTCTAATTCATGATTCATGAAAAGACATACAATGTGCATCTATGGATAAATGGATTACATGTTTCACAAAATTATGGAGGATATGCATGGTTTACTTGCAAGAACATTACTTTATTAAAATCCATTGAATTTAAATGACTTGCATACCCATTGCCATGACAGCATGAGATTGCTAAGTTGTTAGTTCATGCAAATTTGATTCTGATCTCACATGACTTTGATTTACACCATGATGACTTATTGGCATAAGATATTTAGGCTGAACAAACTGATAAATCTGGGAATTGGGTTGTTTCCGTGCTTAATAATTAGACCTGTACTGTATTCTATTGTGTTGGACTTTTCTGAGTGCAGGGAAAGAAGACAGCTAAAAAGACTGCTGGAAGTAAAAATACTGGGGGAAGTAGTGCATCTGGCACGAAAAGGCCTAGAGCCCCTGCTCTGGTCGATTTTGATGGCAACCGGTTCCTAACTCCAGAAGCACATGACCGGTATTACAACTGGTTCTTGAAGAAGAAAATAATTCAAGAAAGAAGAATCAGTAGTTTTCTAGCGGACGACTGTCCGGTAAGCATGACAATCCAGAGGAGAGGCTGGAACCATCTGGTTCAGTTCCCGAGAGCAAGTTGCAGTACCATTTTGCGAGAATTTTGTGCAAATGCTAATAAGGACACTGTAGACAGAACAAGGAAGAGCTGGGTAAGAGGGAGAGAGGTCTCCTTCACACCATTCCAGATAGAGAGGTTCCTGCACACCTCCTGGGAAGCTACACAGTCCTGCTATTTTACAGACACATTCAACAGGATGCAGCCTGTTGAAGGAGTGTATAGGGAGGAGATGCCTGCTTTAGCTGCAACAATCCGTGAGGGTATCACTCAACCTCACTCTGCCTGGAAATCCAAACATGGTCAGCCGGATGTACCAGAGAAACTAGATCGGCTGGACCTCAATGAGGAGGCAATTTTCTGGCACTCCTTCATTAATTCCACAATCATAGCTTCCACTAATTTGAGTGATGTCAATGTGGAAAGAGTAGTTCTGCTATATACTCTACTGGGAGACCATAATCTTCACATTGGGGCTATTCTGTCTGATAGGATAGTCCATATCATTACTCAAGGAAGATCAGACTTTAGTTTGGCTCATTGCTCACTCTTTGAGCAACTCTGTATCCAAGCAGGAGTGGAAATACCTGAGGATCTGACCCAGAACCACTACAATGATATGCAGAAGGAATCCAGAAGGCAAGCTATCTGGAAAGCATCTGGCGGTGCTGTTCCACCACCTCCCCCAGTCTCCTTTACACCTCCGTCTGCTGATTCTCTGTTGCTTCAAACTCTTGATCATCATCAGCAGCAATTGATGGTTCAAAGCAATTATATGATGAGTATGTTGGAGCGACTTTGCCTGGACAGAGGAATTGACACAGCTGGGTTGATGGCCCAATTTCCGCCCACTTCACAGGCTGGTCCATCTATGCCTTCCACTGCTGATGATGATGTGCTTGCGGAACTGGAAGTTGATGATGTCATGGATGATATTTAAAATTTATTTTCACTATCACCCACTGCACATTGCTAGTTCCTTGGAGCCAATTGTTTTGACATTTTGAAAAAAAGGGTTGATGATATTGCTACAATTTGACTTTTGTTCAGTTTTCATGATTATTCTGTTTTGCAAATTAACAAGTATATGTGTGTTCCATCTGGCAGAATTAGCTATCATCTAGAATAGTTTGTTACTGAGGAAAGCAACATTCTAAATCTGGGAATTGTCGTATAGCATGCTGAATGCGAGATTTGGTAATTACTGCGGAACTGCACCATGGAAAAGACGTCTAAACAGAAAATTATTCTGAAAAAGGGGAGACATTTTTAACCCTCAAATTTGTGTTATTGATGTCACTTCATCTTATCTAAAAAAATAAATAAATCAAAATCAAGCAATTCTCAGGTTTAAATGTGCTTATCTGTTAAATGTGCTTGATTGAATTCTTGGAATACAGTGCATGAACTTATGGCATGATATCGTATAGGCAAATTTCGGCTTGTGTGTCTGAATTTTATGCTTGAATGATTAATAATGCCTAATGATTCTTTTGGAAGTCTAGTCTGACATCATAGCTGGTGAAATTTTGTGCTTAAACACTTATTTTATTCTGAGAGACTTCATTATGATAGCATTTTAGAACTTGCTCTGTTTCTCTGAGATGCATGCATTGATTGAAATGATTAAGGCAAATTTTATTCTGTTAGCCATGGCCAAATAATCCACCCAGATGAATTTTTCCATTGTTAACCCCTTTGAGTCTGAGCCTTTTGTTCACATAATTCCTGTTGATTGCTTAGCCATACTCCTATTATCTTACCTTAATTGAGATTGAATCACTGATGCTTTGAAATGACAACAAAGAAATTGAGGTAAGCTCCACAGAGATCAATGAAAAGAAAGGCAAGGGAATTATGCCCTTAAGATGGAAGAAGAAAAAGGAAAGTACAAAGAAATATGGCTGAAAGGAATTAAATTCCTGAAATTCTGTGGGAATGTTAGTGGAGAAAAACAAATGAGTTGAAGATGTTAAAATGAAATGATATCAGTATTTCAATCTCATGGTTACTTGAGCTACTATCCATAAATTCATACCTTTAGCCCAGCCAGGTTACAACTTATGAAGTCCTTTTGATCAATTGTGCATGTGTTAATGTTCCTCATCTTTAGGAACTTGAGAATATGATCAAGCTTATGGTAATGTTATTGCTGTGATGGATTGAGTGATTGTCACTTCCCCAAACACTTGAGTGTTGAGCGTTATTATTTGTGTGATTGAGTGTTGTTTAAAGTCAAAAATACATCTTTACTTTTAATTCTTATTATTACTCAAATCCACAATATTTTGTCAGATCTATTTGAACTCTTTCTGTCTTAAAAGGAACGATTATTTGATATTCGATCACAATCCCTGTGGAGACTATACTTTTCTTATCACTGTATTACTTGTGTGATTGGTACACTAGCCTGTGAGCATCAAAAGACGATGACAATATGTCTGGGTTTTGTCCATTTTTGCATATTATATTTTTTATTTTTTTATAAAAAAAACCATCACGTGAGCTCGCCCGTTTGACCCACGGGTTGGCTAGTTTTTTCCAGAGCTGGCTCGGGTTGGCAGCTCATTTTTGCCAACCCAACCCGGCTCATTTTTGGCGGGTTACAAGTCAACCCGACGGGTTGGCTCATTTTCGCCAACCCCATTCGCCAGTCATTTCACGTCTAATATGTCCTCAGTGGCCTTCCAATTTATCTCTAGCATGGCGTCCATCATAGCCTAATTACTCTCTCTAATCACATCTAACTCAGCTTGCATAGCAGCCTGCACCTCAGCCAATGCAGCGACAATAGGACATGAACATCCGTTTGTTGCCTCTTGAGTACTCTTAAGGTTGACCATAACTCTCACATTTTACACAAAGACATGAGTTGAACAAGCCCATGCTCGGTGGTCACACATGCATCATCATGGTAAGTTCCAAGTGTAACTCACAAGACATCCTAACACTCACAAGATATCCTAGGTTATTGAAATACATAAGGATTTTACCTAGAAAGTTTGCTTTGATACCATAAAATATAACACCTTATCAGTCGTCGGTGTATTAACATACCAATGGTATTTAAAGCGTAGCTTGCAATAATTAATCGCGGAAGTAATATATTGTTTTATTTAAATTAACAAAGCTAATCCTCATGGTGAATTAACTTGGAATTTAATAACAATCCTTATTTAATTGCAATGTTAAAATAAAACCCGAAATACCTCGTACTCATAAATAACAATTCAAAAGCATCCATAACTCATTATGCTACAATACAAATACTCAAGACAACAAATAAATGGATTATTTAATAGTGGCATAGACAACCCCTATGCTCACCATAAATATCAACATAATCCATCAAGTCTAGTCATGATAAAGTCTCATCATGGAAAAGTAAATAATCATCATATGCATATCTCATAACGATAATGAAATCTCTATGTCGGCCTTTTGCCTCTATCAGTGTCTGTCTCACGAACGTCATCTCATGAAGAATGTACCCCAAAAGGGGTGAGATTTCTAACAGAAATCTTAGCAAGAAAAGGGATCCTCAAGAAATCTTCCACCATAAGCTTGCTTACATGTGTAATATAAGTTTAAAAAATATTGCAGGCAGTATGTAAAGAAAAAAAATTATAAATAGGTAAGTAGAATGGCTATACCAGGTCATTTGTAATAGTGTATAATGCAATAAATAAAAATGGGTTCATAATGCAGTATATTAAATGGGGTGCAATGCCGCATATATCCATGTTATGTGTGTATGCATCCTACTGGCTAGAAAATAAGTATGATTTATGCACGTCTGCTACGTACACCAAAAAGCATAAGGATTCTACCTTATACCCAAACTCAGGGATTACCATCTTGTGGAGCTCCACATTACACTAAGGAATTACTATCTTGTGTGTAATACCCCACATACATATAATATGGCAATGCACTATGACAAATGTCCACCCAACAATATGTCCAATAATCATAATATAAACAAACCTCAGCTCAGCAATATATTCAATAATCATAGTATCAATCGATATCATTTTCAAAAATATACCATGCATATAAACCAACTTCCTATGGAGTTTAGTAAAACAAATAATGGATGAATCTGAGGACCAAAAACTTACCTGTATTGGTAAAGTCCTCTAATACCAACTCAGTATCAACATGGTCACCAACAACCAAACAATCCAGCAAGCCACAATCTGGTTTAATGGCAAACGCATCATCAACAATCATATCCTATAATTTCATGTCCAACGGAACATGTTTTTTTGTTTTTTTTTGTTTAGCGTACTGTAGGCTTTTCCCAAATCCTCAAATATTGCATACCCTAGATTCTGACTCAGATTCATTTTACAGAGGTTCATATTGTTCATTTAGAGGTCTTAGGTCATCAACATAGGTTCGGTTTTGACAAAAAACATAAAACTCGAAAATTGCAGAATGTATCATGATACTTCTCGAGACGTATCAGGATACCCGGTATCCTGATACTTCTCGGGTCGTATTCAGATACCCCGTATCCTGATACTTGTCGGGATGTATCCGGATATATCGCGACATAAATGAAAATTTTCATTTCATGCGAAGATATCCAACAAGCTCCCAATTTTACACTTAACAGAGGTTCAAGCACTTGTTGTTAGGTGTGTTCATGCTAGTTTACCCCAATGTTACTTTGTTATCTAGTTTTACATTATTAAGACTCAATCTTTCTCAAACAAATTCCAAGAACAAAGGTGAGAACACATACCCAAAGCTTAAAACAGAAGAGATGAGTGATCTTTGAGGTCTTAAAGTAATCCTAAGCTACTATCGAAATGGTTGCACAAATTCAAGCCCACAAGTTGGGTCCTTTCTCTACAAAGATGGCTTCTTGAAGCTTCCGAGTATGTGGAATGGCTCCCACACCCATAACAAAGAAGGCATCTCTCAAAACTAAGTGAAACAGAATCCTAAATGTAATAGCCCGTTACGTACCGATATTGTTAACATTGATTATGATATTAAGCGCAGTTACAATCACAACAATTCATTTATAAAAATGCGAGTAAACTTTTTCCGTTTTATTACGCGAGCATTTAAAACAATAATAAAGCATAATAAATAAAAGTTGTGACCGTAACTGGAAACTCTTTGCGGAATAATTATTTAAACTGCTTAAAATATAATATAATACTTCTCTCCAGCCACTAAGGGGTTCTTATAAACCCACTTAGCTAAAATCTCACTTTTACGTTTTCTACCTATCCGAACATGGTTCGTTATTTTAATTACTGGGAATAAAGTGCATGTTGCGAACCTCTCATCTTTTAGTATGTTATTATAGACTTAATTACCTTTCTAACAAGGTATCACATGAGTTATAAAGTTCTCATTTTCTCCGGATATCATCGTTTGAAGTTGGAGAAGCAAATCTGCCAGCCAACCCCAAATAGGGCTCCAAACAATCCTCACACTGTCAGTGTTTTTGGAAAATCCACTCAACCAATTGTTCTCAAATTTTTATAAATTAAACTAGATACCTCAAAATTCAATTTGACATATTATTCACCTAATCATACCAAGAAATGAAGCAAGAATAAATTTCCCAAAAACTGCAAGAGACAGTCCCATGAGCAGGGCGTTTTGGACAGTCCGTGTTCAAAGGCTTCTACAGGACAGTGTGGTTCTCCTTTAGTTCTGAAATTTTGACACATAGTAGTTGGCATCTCGAGCTTTAAAACGATGTATGATATGTCCCTATTTTACTTTTGGGGAGGGAGATATTCTCTCCCAAAGTTCACCTAAATTCTGCCAATTTCTAGAAATTTCGCCAGAGTTTCCTTTGTTTTTCCAATAAATCCCACTTTTGTGAAAGTGCTTAACTATCCTCAAATGTATCTAATAAACATGGGTGGCACTCAAGGACCAGCAATGCCTTGGTGCTCTTACAACCCTTCATAATTTATATTCAATTTATTCAACACATGTAATTATTGCTTACTTTTCCAAAGTTACTAATTTCAATCACAATATCCATTTGCATGCATTCTTGAAACATAAAACATAAATCATTCCTAGAATAGACCTATTGCCCTTTCATCACATAGCATGCTTCAATATTACATCAAGTCTCCATAATACAAATTACAATGCTTCTTTAAAATATTACAACAACCTTAATGAAACAACATCAATATACAACATAATTCCTCCAAAATAAAATGTGATAAACATAAGCTAAACTTAGACAAAATATGGCATGAACAGTGATGATACAATGCATAAGCCGAACTCTACATACAATGTTCATGCGCTAAGTCTAGCCTAGGCCCAATGGTCACAAAATGCAAAATGGCTCTATGTCCAAGCTCAATCTATGGGCCTCTTGCCCGCCACTCCGACTCCACTTGCACTACCTGAAATAAAGTCCCCAAAATGGGGTGAGATATACGAATATATCTCAACAACCCAGAGGTTCTGGAGAATACTCCGCCCAATGACTCACTTCGATGCATATCAACAATATAATATAACATTTAAAATGGGTTAAAAGCAATGGATTTAGTGAAGTAGGGAAGCATAGGGAATCAAAATACGATGAAGCTGGAATGGTCAATACCAAAGCCACAAAATGTCCAGCCTATTGGCCTCGGCATATAGCCTACGAGTTTCAAACCAAGGAGTGTTCCCAGAACATCAACCAAGGCACCCTACATCCATATACACCCGAGACTTCCTAGCGTTCTCCTCTACGGATGACACACCACGACCCCAGGTCAACTGGAACCACCTCATGGAGACCTATCCAGTGGAAGTCCGTAACGCCCGAAGGCAACTGTCTATTGGCCAGAGACTTAGTATATCCTATGTACCACTATACATACAATATGCATGAACATGTTACACTGCATTATTCACATACACCTCATACCACTACCCTCAACGGGCATGGTGGAGTACACACGGGGATCAAACCCCAGTACCAAGGGATTACCTGAATAATCTCCTTCTTCCGGCCTCAATTTAATACGTTCCCGAGCTTGGTACAACAGAAATGCCCACACATAGGGCATTCCTCAATTCAATTTCCATTCTCCAATGCATATACATGATTATAAGAAATTCATGCATAGGTTCAAGACCACTCACCAAAATCCCTTTGGTCCGGGACCAAAGGCAACCCACCGAGCTCACGGTTCTGAGATCAATTCCGCGTGAGGCTACCTACAATGATCATACAAGGATCATCAATACAAGGTGAAATCCACCAAGATCACAAAAAATCAAAATTTCCTCCCCACCTAGGCTAGGTTCGGCCAAACAAGACAAAATTTATAAAATATTTTTCTTTATTTTCTTTAGCATCCTATGGTTACTATAACACCATTTTAGGTCCCACTTTCCATCCTACACCATCACAACAACATTTTTCCAATTATTTCACTCTAGGTCCAAATGCACATTACATACACTCCACTTATTTTTCCTTTGATTTTCCATGCATCCACTCATCACACAACACCTCTAAATACCATTTAACAACACAATACATCCATTGCATAATTTTACAACATCACACCCCATAATTAGCTCTCTTGGCCGAAATATTCATGGCACTAAACCAAGGGTTATTCAATCCAATTCAACATTCCCACACATCATACAATACCAATATCAACCCATACAAACACTCAACAACTCAACACAATTACACAATCACTACAACCCATCAAAATCACAAAGTCATGGAATCACAATCCAAAATTCATTAAGTTATAATCCAAATTTCTCAATAATCTTAATGACATCAATTACTCTAAAACATCATTCTAAGCCACAATCATCTAATACACGATTTCCATTTGAGCTTTCTAATTACATCAATAATGCAATTTAGCTTTAGGTCACAAATCATAAAATCCAAGAATCAAGCAATGGAAAGTGTTAAAACTTACGCAAAAGCTTGGTCTAGGACTCCTCCATAACATACTAAAGCATTAGAGGATCAAACCACTCCAAGAACATAAATCTACACACTTTGGACGCATGTTTTGGGGGGGGGGGGGGGGGGGGGGGGGAGCTTATCAAAATCTAGGGAGTTTCAAGGCTCAAGACTACCATGGTTGTGTTTGGATGATGATTTCCAACAACTTTGTTAACAAACTTTGCTTGATTTGAGGTTGTATTGAGTGAGTTAGGAGAGAAAGAAATTTTGAACCAAAGCTTCACTAAGGAAGCATGGAGGCCGCGGGTTTCTTGAAGGGAAGGGAGGAAAGAGAGAATGAATAGTGATGATGCCAAGTGGACTTAAGTCACTTAAGTGAGGTGGGCCCCACCGCCATTTCACGCGATTTCAAATTAATTCAAATCTCCCACCTATTCTACTAAACGTCCATAATTTCATAACCTAATTAGAAAATCTAATTTTTAACATTAACCATTGTCCTTTAATTTCCCTTGATCAGATGAATCCGGAGTCTTCCGGTCGTTCGGAGAAATTGCAGTTTTAAGCTGTTATGCGTGCCGTAGGCACGCTTCCCCAAACTCACTCATTTCCATCAGTTTTCGTCAGAAATCATATTTCCTAGTCCCTTATACCACTTATAACTTATATCCAAACCTAGAGCTCAAAATTCAATCGGCATGCTTTACGGTGCAATTGTATTGCGATATTTTTACCCGGTAAAAAAACTATTCACCGAATTTTCGGAAACTTGCCTAACCACTCAATTTTTCATTCTGAATCCATTTCCATGGTTATTTTTATCATTTGAGACCTCCTACTCAATTTTACTTTCCTAGGGTTACGTGTTTGGCTAATTACTATTTTACCATTCCTTTGTATTTTGACCTAATTTTCAGGATTTTCACTAATCCTACCCTTTCATGCATATTTAACATATTAATATATTTTTATAATAAAAAACATATTAATATATGTTTTGGGAATATGAGGTGTTACACTAAACACCCCAAGAATGATTTTTTTCTCCCACAAGACACAAGCTTTCAAGTGTTTATAGTGATTCCATGAAAGAAGGATGAAAAAAGTGAGCAGCTTTGATAGTTTTCATGAGGAAAACTTGAGTTACTTGGCGAGAAAGAAGAAAGGTTTCTTTAGGGTTTGAGAAGCGTCTTTTATGTAGAGAGCATGAAAAAGTGAAAGGAATGAGTGAGTCTTAGGTATTTAAGACACTATTCCATAAACTACCGGTATCCGTTCTAGGTGATCTATTAATTATTTTTTTCAGACTTAGTATTCTTAACTTAGAAATTTTTCTCAGAATATTAATATTTTTATTTCTATTTGTCATGTTACGTTACCAGTACAAATTTATATCGCGAAATACCTGGTGTTTACACTTTTATTCCGAAAAGAGGTTTAATTCCACATTATGGTTTCTCAATAATTATTCTAATTTAATTTTGGAACATTATTCCCAATTTCATGATTTATCATTTATTAATTTTATTTAATTCCTTATTTAGTGACGCAAGTCCTTCCATTTACCATACAAGCAATACAATTATTTTAGTACCATATTTGAGGGTGCTTATGAAATAGAATCAACAACTTTCATTGTTTATTGAATAGTAATAATAATATAATAAGATTTATATAGTTTATTCAATAATTATGCACAAAAAAACTAGCAATTGTACAAAGGAAATGATTGTATCTATAAATATTTGTTAATGAAAAATTGTTCTCATATTTGAAAAAAATTTGCATTTCTTCCATGGCTGATCAAGAAAAGATTTTAGATTTGTTAATGGCGCCTAGTTTAATTGAATCTTCAATGGGTACACTATACACAACCAACCACAATGCAAATTATTTTATGAAAACAACCACATCAATTATGGGTTAAGTATAAAGAAGCGTTGGATACCAAAAAAAGAGAGTATAAAGAAGCGTTAAGTTAGGGCCTAAAATTTGGCATCAACCCTCGATAAGATGGTTTAATCTTCAAAAAAGGTTCAGGGCCTAAAACACTTGAAATCTAGGTTCAAAGTTAAGCATATCAATGAAATTTCAAAATCAATATCTAGTTGTAGCAAGGACGACACACAAACCATCTGAGATGCGCAAGGAAAAGAGTAGAAACGTTGAACAACATTGATTTTAATCGAATTCCTCCTCTTATAAATTCCCTTGAGCATGCATAAGGAAAATAATAGACACCAAACATATTGTCAATAAGAAAAGACTAAAATATTTACATTATGACATTGAATGCCATGCTTCGTCCTTAATTAAAATATACCTATTATGTTATTCAATGAAATTAAGAGAAATACATATTATGAGAAATGCCATACTATTTCTACATGGTTATGGCATGGCATTTTTCCATGAAATCAAACTAATGACATGAGGCTGCAAGTCATACAAACCCAGCCCTATGACATTTATCATCCTCAAATTTCTTGTCTTCACATTGTAACTGAAAAATGATGCCATTAAAGAAGGTAGAAGTATCGCTTTAATAATTAATTCTTGGTTCATCCAAACACAAAAGAACTCAGTTAGAACTTCAAAGCCTCTGGGGTAGTTGAGATGTCCTATCTGGTGATAAAAATTCCAGTTTCCTGTTTGCGGGTCAAAAATGTGTATTTGCAATCCATTGTTGAGAAAGATAATGGAAGAGAGACAATCCCCCATCCTTAGGTATTGAGGGTAATGGCGTTGTACTTCTGGAAGCTGAAATGCCCGAAAGGTTTCCTTATCAACATCTGTGACAATCACTCTATGCTCTGTGATCCAATACAGATCATAACCACCAGCGTAAATTGGAGTGCATTTAAAATCAAACTCATTGTATTCCTCACTAACTTTTCTCCAAGAATTATCAATTCCAAGTCTTAACACATACCAATGGCAAACACAAACTTCAGATTTCTTTTGGACATTAGCAGCAAATAACTTGAATTCCCCAGTGCGAGGATTGCGTACTATTGCACATGGAGGGTACATCAGGTTACCTCCAAGCACAATAGGAACTCTTACAATCTGCATGGTAACAGGGTTAGCAATATGAAGATCTCCTGTGATATATTGTGAAAACAGTGATAAGCCATCACAACTATTCAAAATTCTCCCTGGATAATGAGGATTTAAATTTGTAAGTTCAAAACCCCCATTGTCTTTGACCTCTAGGAAACGAGCACCATATGGTTGTCTTATGCTTTGGAGGAAAACACCAGGTTTTGCTTGACGAAGGTGTGCCTCAACAAAAGGAGAGTTACGTATCATAGCAGCCCAAGACTTGCAAACGAACCTTGCACTTGTAAGGAGATAAATACCAGAAAGCTTAGTCAAGATATCAAAAAAGATGATGTCTTCTGGGAGGCGCACTATGCTTGAATTATTTTGTTGCCTCTTGTTCTGAGACGGAGAGCAGCCACTATTGCCTTTGATTACTGCCTTGACTTTCTTTTGGTTATCCATACTACAATGTTTCAATTACTGCACTTTGGCAAATGAATAAATAAATAACAATAATTTAAACTATAAACAAACATGTTATTTAAATACAGATTGAGAAATCAGTTAGCAAAATAAGCTTCCACTATATGTAGGCAACATCCATACATGCATAAGATTTAGAAAATACTTATTTCCATGTCAAAGATATAGCATATGGAAAGATTTACAAATTAACCATCAAGAAATTTCATCTATTTCTACATATATGCTTCTAGATTGGCAATAAAGCTATTAAGCCTATAAAAAAGAGTATTGTTGCAAGTTGGTTACAAAAAAAACTATAAACATGCAAAAATTAAGACAATTTATACTATGCCACTAGGCTATAGAATCCCATCTAAGATTCTAACACTTCCATTATACACTTATTTTGTACCACTCCTCCATTATTAAGTTACTTATATTTTATTTTATAGAAAAAAAGTATTATTAAAAAGAAAGGAATTGAGTACATTACTGGCAAGGATACGAGATATTCTCAAAATTTAAGAAAATTAAAGCAATAAATATAACAAGAAAATAAAAGAAAATAAGGAAGCTAAGAATGACGCAAGGTATGCAGGTAGCCTAGTCCCTTGCAAATCAAAGCTGGCTACTTGCTTCAAACAATGGGATACCAAAGAGAAGTTATGTTAAAGATGTATGCATTCTGCTAATATGGAGCTTGTTTAAATCAACAAGGTACAATTATTATTATTATTTAATCATGGCAACAACTGTGAGGAATATGAAAGTTCCATTCAACCACCATTTTTTCATGTAGAAAACTTGAATTTTGGCATAAAAAGGAGGGAATGTCCCAAGGCTTATAAGCTAGTAAATAAAAGGGTTAGAGTTGTACAAATTTTCATCAAGGGTAAGGCTTAAGAATTTATACGTTGAACATTCATTTAAGGTGCTAGTTGTTTAAAGTGGGAAAAAAAAACTTGAAAAGAAAATGTCGAACTAAATGCATTGAATAAAATAATTGAATATTATTTTTAATTTAATACATTAAATAGTTGAATCAAATATTCATTATTTTAATTCAACTTTGGGCCCTAAAGTTGAATAAGAAGAAAAATAATAGCAAAAAACTAGAAAAAGAGAGTTGTAAGATAGAGAAGTAATTAGTGAAAATTATAGCATAAAGTAAGAAGATGTACTTTGGAATGAAAGAGATGGATAGAGAAATGAAGGACAAACCTCTAATTATAAGTACGAACCCAATTGTCGACACAAAGTGCAAATTCAATGTCGAAGAGGAAAAATCCACAAAACTGAGTCTATCCACACTTTCGCTTCGCTATCTCTTGTTCACAAACATTATTCTTCCACTCATTTATAATAAGTCTACAATACATAAAATTGAGAAAACAAAATTGTAAGCGAATTCAGCTAAAGAAGAAATTATAAGTTTCCTGATGGGTATCAGGAATTCTTCTGATTATAAGTACTCAACTAATTTTACTCTCACATGATTGACCAATCTCTTAAGCCTTTGGGCATGCTTTTAGGTCACAGACTTGCCTTGCCAATTTTTCATGTTTAGTCTACAACATTGTCCCACTTTTCAAAGCATTTTAGTCCCCGAGGATAGAATTGACTGCGCTCGATGGACCAATTAGATATCAGGGTGCGGATCGAGAGTCCAAAATTGCTTGACGTGGCTGAGAAAACACAAAAGGAACCAAAAAATTATTAGCTGGGTGCTGAAAAGGACCAATAAGAAGCGATGGCTTGGATTATAGCTTATGAGCCGTTGGATGGGGCTTAAGAAACACACTTGCATTTGAAGGGTGTAGATTGCACCGCCCTTCAACCATCATCTGAATCGTTCATTTTGGATTTGGGTTGTTAGGATATGCTAAGTCATTAATGTCAATAGTGTCAATATAATATGGCGTTATTATCTGTCTCGCACTGCTAACTTTGGTAATTCTCCATTAGACCGAACCATGACTTTGCAAAATGGTGGAGGTATTTTGTAATACTGCATGATATATAGTAATTTATAATAATAATAATTTATAAGTTAGTAGTAATAATAACAATATATATTTATATATATTATTAGGACTAATGATAAATTATGATATTAATTATTTGAATTATTAATTGATTGGCCATATATAGTAATTTATGCATTTAATGTTACTATAGTAATATATTGTTGTGTATATAGTAATTTATGCATTTAATGCTATTATCATTTGATTTGTAATGTGAATAATTATTTTGGTAATAGTTAAGTTATATTAATGGTAAGTTGTGATAACCAATAATAATAAAACATTATAATAGTATTTATCCCTATGTATATCATAACATTAAATGCATTGGATTAGGATGAGTCAGCACAATTTACTTGATGGGTGAGAATGAGTCAGTCATGAGTCGACACACTTTATTTGATTAGATAAGATGAGTCAGAAATATCCTAGCCAATAAACAAAAATAAATTCTACGAAGTATATATCTTAAGCACAAAACTTCAACTATAAATAAGGGCTTAGCCTAATCAAACAAAATTACTTTCAATCCTTAGCATTTCTTCATTTTGCTTTTCATCTTCTCCATTTCTTCTATTTCTTCTTACTTCAAATTTTTATTTTATCATTATTTTTCTTTGAATACCAATTGCATTTCCCACCAGTAATTACTCTCCTTCAAAGGGATACATTTTCAAACTTGGAGACCTGCGTTTCCCTTCTCTAATTGTTCCCTCTTCCTAGAAAGACATCAAATGTAACAGCCCATTGTACACCGGTATTGTTAACATTAATTATGATATTAAGCGCAGTTACAATCACAACAATTCATTTATAAAATTATGAGTAAACTTTTTCCGTGTATTACGCGAGCATTTAAAATACTCTGCCCAATGGTTTACTTCGATGCATATAAATAATCTAACATAACAGAACATACATCTGAAAACGGGATAAAGCAAGGGATTTAGAGAAATAGGGGAGCATAGGGACATAAAATACAACGAAGCTGGAATGGTCAATGCCAAAACCACGCAACGTCCAGCCTATTGGCTCGGCATATAAGCCTATGGGTCTTAACCAAGGCGTGTTCCCAGAACATCAAAACAAGGCACCCTCTATCCATATCCACCCGAGACTTCCTAGTGTGCTACTATCTGACTCACACACCACGACCCTAGGTCAACTGGAACTCCCTCACGGAGACATATGCAGTGAAAGTTTGTAACGCCCGAAGGAAAACTGTCTACTGGCCAGAGACAAGGTACATCTTATGTACCAACACACATACTAAATGCATGAACATGTTATCCTACATTACTTACATACACTTCCTACCATCACCCTCAACGGGCATAGTGGAACACACAAGGGGATCAAGCCCCAGTACCAAGAGGTTACCTGTTTAATCCTCTGTACGTAGCTCCAAAGCACTTTATATTTTGTGCTCGTTTCACAACAGAAATGCCTACACAGAGGACATTTCCAATCAATTTCCACTCATACAAATGCATGCAAGTTACTAATACTACAAGCATGGTTCCAATTACTCACCTCAATCCCACTTGGTCCGGGACCAAGGGCAACCCACCGAGCTCACAGATCGGGGTTCAAATCCACGTATGGAAACCTACAACGACCATATACGAATCGTCAGAATACGACAATTCTATCAACATACAAAAAAGCCAAAAATCCTCCCCCACCCTAGGTAGGTTCGGCCATATAGGTGCATTTTTAAACTTATTTTTCTTTATTTTCTTAAGCATCCATAGGTTACCGAAACACCGTTTTAGGTGCCACTTTTCAATTTACATCATCCTAACATTGCTTTGCCTAATATTTTGCTCTAGGTCCAATTTGACCACTCAACACTATCAAATATTTTTCCATTGGTTTTCCAACCATCCAACCACCACACAACCCATCTAATTCCCATACAATACACAACACATCATCCAACCAATTTTCAACATCAATTCCTCTCTTTTCCTCTATTGGCCGAATTCAACATAGACCAATTCCAAGGGATTTTCAATCAAATTTAACTATTCCACACCTCATACCATCCTATTATAACATCACACAATCATACAACAACTCACCAACACAATCCTAACACAATTCCAAAACACAAAGTCATGGCACCATCAAAATTTTCCTCAGTTAAAATCATATTTTCACCAATAATTTTTATTGCATTTATAGCTATAACACATCATTCTAAGACATAATCATCTAATACACATTTTCCATTTGAACTCTCTAACAACACAAATCAACAAAACATAGCTTAGGGTTCATGAAAATCAAACTCATCAATCAACCATCAAAAGGTGAAGAAACTTACTCACAATTAAGTCACAAGGCTCCTCCTAGCACTCCACAAGCAATGGCTTAAGAAATCAACCCCAAAGTCACAAAAACTCCAAGAAATTCGTGGATGTATATGCCTATTTTCTCACAATAGAGAGGGTTTCAAGGGAAACTAATCAGTGGAACGGGTTCGAGTGGTGATTTCCATCGAATTTAAAGACAAGAATCACTCGATTCGTGTAGCAGATGCTACAGAAGAAGAAGATTGCAGAAAGGATAAGAGGAGGAGAAAAATGAATTGAGAGAGAAAGAGTCATGAGAGAGAAGAGAATTTCCAATAATTTTCTGATATCATTTCTTAACACCACACACCTACTTATAACCATGAAGGATGGAAGTTACAAAAGAAAACACTATTACAATTAACGTTACAATTACCTTCACAACTGTTACATTCCATTACCGTTATATTATATTCCATCCGTTACATTACCGTTATATTATATTCTATCCGTTACATTCCACTGCCCTTCAAACCAACCTCGTCCTCGAGGTTGAGTTATAACAATACCAGGGTCAAAGATAACAATACCAGGTTTTTGACCAGGTGCCTTCTTAAATTAGAGTAAAAGCTGTCTGATCATACCACCATAAACTACACCATGCTGTGGATCTTTCCAACATTTGAAAAGTTCTTCAATGAGTTCTTCACTATGAGGATGAGCATAAACCAACCCTGCATACTTTGTTACTTCCGGCCAGTCCTTGGATGCTACAACAGCAACAATTGATGGGCAAGAATCCTCTCCAGATTTTGGATGAGTTACATTTTTTCCCAAAATTGGAGCAACCAATTCAAATACAGGTAGTGGTTCAATGAATGCCATTGATGACATATCAATGTTAAGTGACAATCCCATCTGAGTAGGTCGTATACTCTGGTAGAAACCATGCCATGATTGAAGGGCACCACCTTCTATAGTTGTAGGGACTTCGGGTTTCCTTAATCGTTGACGCCGCACAAGATATCCACGAAATATCATTTGAATCCTAGTAGCAGCTATATCTTCCAGATCAACGTGCATCTTATCGATATCAGCCCTAATCTTTGTTAAATCAAATCGTAACTCAGCTCGAACCCTTGCGAAATCAGATTGCATCTTGGCCCTAGCCCTTACGGAGTCAGCACATGATTTTGTAAGGGACTGGTCGATTGCATGAAGTATTACAGTGATATCATCCCAGCATGATGGAAGGGTAGGTGAGATTGAAGGGTGAGATTGGGGATCAGTGATCTATTGTGGAAGAGGATGAATGTTACTTCTAGCTATGGAGGAAGAGTAGCTCTCAATGAAAGCACCATTGTAGCCTAGATTGCACGGACACGCAAATTTTGTGGAAATTTGCGTGTCGGCCACGTGTCCGGCACGTGGTCAACATTTCGGGACACGCGGTCAACGCTCGGACACGTTTCTCCGACACATGGTCAACTTTTTCGGACACACGGTCAACGCTCGGACACGCTCAGAAACTTTTTTTTATTTTTTTATCTTAATTTTTTTTTTTGATAAACATAATTTTATTTTATTAACTAACTATAAAAGAAATAATTTATAAATTAATTTTTTTCTGTTATGATATTTGACATGAAAAATTAACACAGTACGAAAAAATATTTATATTTATATTTATGTTATGAAATTTAAATATTTGATTGGTCATATGACTTATTATGGACTATTATATGTATTAAATATAAATTATATTATATATATTAAAAATTTTATTTAATATAAAAACGTGTCCAAATATGACATTTTTTAGAATTAACGTGTCAGCGTGTCATGTCGTATCCCATGTCCCGTGTCCGTGCATCATAGATTGTAGCAGATGCTACAGAAGAAGAAGATTGCAGAAAGGATAAGAGGAGGAGAAAAGGGAATTGAGAGAGAAAGAGTCACGAGAGATAAGAGAATTTTTAATAATTTTCTGATATCATTTCTTAACACCACACACCTACTTATAACCATGAAGGATGGACGTTACAAAAGAAAATACTATTACAATTAACGTTATAATTACTGTTACAACGGTTACATTCCATTACCGTTATATTATATTCCATCCGTTACATTACCGTTATATTATATTTCATCCGTTACAATTCGGTTAAGAATTGGTGAAGTTAAGAGAGGAAGAAAATCAAAACTCCATGGACAGGGGGGGTGTCACGGTTTTGAAGGAAGGAGGGGAGAGAGAAGATGATGAATAGTCATGTGATTAGGTGGCTTAAGTGATTTTAAGAGAGGTGGGCCCCACCGCCAACTCACGCGATTTCAAACTAACTTGAATTTTTCCTCCGATTCCACTAAACATTCGTAAATTCACAACCTATTTAGAAACTCTAATTTTTAACATTAACCATTGTCCTTTAATTACCCTTGATCAGATGAATACTGAGTTTTCCGGTCGTTCGGAGAAAATGTTGTTTTAAGCTGTTGCGAGCGTCGTATGCTCGTTTCCCCAGACTTACTAATTTCCATCAATTTTTATCAGAAATCACATTTCCTAGTCCTATATACCAATTATAATTTGTATTCAAAACCTAGAGCTCAAAACTCAATCAGCACGCTTTACGGGTTAACTGTACCGCAGAATTTTTAACCGATAAAAACACAATTCACAAAATTTTCTCAAACTTGCCTAACCACTCAATTTTTCATTCTAAATCCATTTCCAGGGTTATTTTTATCATCTGAGACTTTCTACTCACTTTTTATCTTCCTAGGGTTGCGTGTTGGCTAATTACTGTTTTACCATTCCTTTGTATTTTGACTTAATTTTCAGGATTTCCACTAATCCTTCCCTTTAATCCATGTTTAATATTTTAATATATAATTTAGAATTGCGATGTGTTATATCAAACACAGAGTCCAGGTAATCCTAATCACTAGAGAGTCATATGTTAGCTTTATATGAATCTTGTTTGATATAATCCCGATGTTTAGGAAATCCTACAATAGTTTTATTTGAAATTTATTTTTAAGATATTATAGGATAATTACATTATTGAGAATTTTATTCGATTGTATTTAAACATCAAGAAAATAATTGAATTATTTAGTTATAGGTTATTTTATTTGGAATTTGTTACATGTAAATTCTAATCCTTAGAGCATTAATTTTTTTATAAATAAATAATATTATATATCTATTTTTATCTTCTTACAAATTATTTATAGGGGAAAGTTATTCTTACAACCTATTTTTCTTTACAACCTCTTACAACCAATATCTTAACCGTTGATTTCCCTCAATCAACGGTTAAGATTTTTGCCAATAAAATTTCTTTAATTAATTATTAATTTGCAATAAATCTTAACCGTTGATTGGCGGAAATCAACGGTTAAGATATTGGTTGTAAGAGATTGTAAAGGAAAATAGGTTGTAAGTATAAAATCTCCCTTATTTATATACCTTCTCATTTTATATTGTTGAATAAAATAAATTGCGATTATAAGTTAATTGAGGTTTCGTGAAAAACTGACTACTGTTTTGATTTATTTGAAGATATTTTAAAATTTATTAAATTAGTGATATGATTGTTGTAACAGCCCGTGTTAACCCGGATTGTTAACACACTATCGTATTAAGCCACGCTTAATTAAAATGCGGAATAACTTTTTCTTTAATTTAATTATGACGTCATTAACTTAACCAACTTGATTACTTAATCATCTTCATAAAAATACTGCCTGTATGTAAATTGCAAGACATCTAACTGAATACCTCGTACATAAATATAATGTGTGTATCTAGAACCGCAGGACTACAACATGCAGCCTGGGTCAAAATCCTGATACATTAATTACAATAGCGAATTAAAAGACATAATCAAACCATGTGGCATGGACAAACCCCATGCTCACCAAATAAGGCAACAATGCCCACAAACAGTCTCAACATAATAATATAAATAAAGCAGGAACATAACATAACAGCAGTCAATCCAGCAGAACAGCATATCAATATCAACTCAGCTCTGGCCTCCTGCCACCTGAGCCCTCAACATTACCTGATCCTGAAATAAGCGTCCCCAAACGTGGGGTGAGATCTCTAACAAGAAATCTCAGTAAGACAAGGGGTCCTCAAGGAGTCTCCACCCCAAGCTCACTTACATGTGTAATATAAGTTCTAAAAACAGTATTACAGTATAAGTTCTAAAATCATGCGATGCAGCAATTAATCATGTCATGTGTGCTTTCAAATCTACTGGCCAGAGAAATGTAGGAATACGTCTATGCCTACATGAGTACATGGATACTACCTGCACCTCACCCACATGCTTCTCCATCTTGTATGTACTACATACTCAGGATTGCCGTCTAGGTGGACACCACATGCATATCATCATAGCTCATTACATATAAACAGCTCAACAGCATTTCCAAAATAATCAAAGCATGTAACACAGCATGCATAAACCCATCCCCATGGGACATGGTGGAACATCAAAATGGCTAAACCGAGGACACGAAAGCTTACCTTGCAAGCTAGCTATCCAAGCCAAGAGTCCAACCACTCACTAGTCCTCAAACAGCAGTATCACAATCTGATATGGACCATTTATCAAGTCAATATTAATGCACAACATGCATACAACTTAAAGACTACGCCTTTCCTTTACGTTTTACGTCTTAAGGCTTCCAACAAAGCCATAAGCCCTTAATCATATGATTCTGACTTAGTCCATTTATTATAGAGGTCCAACTTCCTTAAACTAGGGTCCACACACACCCCATAGCTTACTGTTCATACAGTAAAGCTACTGTCTGAGCAGAACCCAAGATATCCGGATATCAGAAGGGGCATATCCGGATATGCCATATCCGGATATCACACTGGACATATCCGGATATGTCATATCCGGATACCCAGATCCCATATCCGGATATCAATATCCGGATACCATATCCGGATACTGATATCCGGATATCTGTTCGACAAATATCCGGATATCTCACGACAGAATGCAGTTTCTGCATTTCGTGAATATCCATCCCAAAGGTCCAACTTTTAATACATGTAAACGTTAAAGCATGCATCTTTAGTTCATTTTAGGTTCATATACCTTATACGCTCTTGTTTACTCATTAAACATGGCCAAGACATCAACTTTAAGCATCATAGACTCATGATCATAGTGAGGTAACTTACCAAAGTTCAAAACAGAGGCAAGTTGTGCTCTTGGAGCTCTCCCAAGGTTCCTCACACTCAGCCTAAGTAGGAGCACGAAAATGGCACTTCAAGGTGGGTTCTTGCACCACAAGAAGGCACTTTGAAGCTCACAATGACTACCACAAAGTAGCCATTACTAAAGCTTCAAACTCATGCTCACTAACTACCTCTCAACTCAGAATGATGGCCACAATGCAGCCCCAAGATTAACTCTCACCTTCACAAATGTCTAAACAATCATGAAAGGTGATCACTTGGCAAAGGAAAGAAGAAGGAAGAAGAAGAGAAGAAGAAGAAGAAGAAGAAGAAGAAGAAGAAGAAGAAGAAGAAGAAAAAGGGAGGTGGCAGCTGCAGCAAAAACACTCTACGTAGTGTAGTAAAAATTGCCTAGGGTTATGTGCTAATGTGCCTATTTATAGGCACAAGCCACTAACCGCGCAGTATTAGCCTTAATCGCAAAGTAAAAGATCTTGATCCCAAACTTCAGATTCTAGACCTACGCATTTTTCTAAGATTTGTCATATTTTTATTTTATTTTTCGGAGCACCTTTCCGGTACGCGCTTTTCCATAGCCAGTATCAGTTCTGGCATCAGATTACGTCATTTTGACTTGAAACTTGTTTTACAAGTCCTACATAATATTCTAGTAATTATCATGCATTCGTTATAATTTTCCGGGATACTTTTCCGGTACGCATTTATACCGAGTAGCAGAACCGGTATCTGCGCTTTTCTTCCGAAAAGCGACTTTCAGCATTTTTACTCACTCAATATAATTATCTAAGCCCATTAATAATTATTAGGGTCAATTATGGAATTATTTCCTAATTATCATAATTAATTCGCTAATTACCTTAATTAGCGGTGCGGGTTCTTACATTCACCCCACCTTTTTAAGGATTTTGTCCTCAAAATCAGAACATACCTGTCTCGAAAGTCGGGATACTGTCGGAGAAGCTCATCCTCTCGCTCCCAGGTACACTCCTCAGGAGTTCTTCCTGACCATTGCACCTTGACCATCGGAATGATCTTGCTCCTAAGCTGTTTCTCGCCTTGGTCGAGAATCTTGAGTGGTCCGACGGGAGTCTTTAGGTTCTCCCGAACCTCCACGTCATCCGGCTGCACCACGTGCGAAGGGTCTGCTATGTATTTTCGAAGCTGAGACACGTGAAACACGTCGTGGATGTTGGCGAGGTTCGGAGGTAAGGCGAGTCGATAGGCAACTGGTCCTACTCTACCAAGGATCTGGTAGGGCCCAATGAATCGCGGGCTCAACTTCCTCACGCCGAGTGCCCGTCCAACACCGGTGACAGGTGAAAGTTTCACAAACACGTGCTCACTCTCACTGAACTCCAGTGGTCGATGCTTGACATCATAGTAGCTTTTCTGACGATTCTGCGCCTGCTTCAACTTTTCCCTGATCATCTGGATCTGTAGGGTAGTATCTTGGACAAAGTCCAAGCCGAAAAGCTCTTTATCTCCAACCTCAGACCAGCAAGTAGGAGTCCGACACCTCCTACCATACAGCGCCTCGTAGGGTGCCATGCCCAGACTAGTATGAAAACTGTTGTTGTATGAAAATTCAACCAACGGAAGGTACCTATCCCATGCAGAACCCTGCTCCAACGTGCAAGCTCTCAACATGTCCTCCAATGTCTGGATGGTCCGCTCAGTCTGTCCGTCAGTCTGAGGGTGATAGGCGGTACTCAATCTCAACTGCGTACCAAAAGCCTCCTGCAGCGCCTCCCAGAACCGAGATGTGAACTTCGGGTCCCTATCACTGATGATACTCTCGGGCACCCCGTGAAGCCTCACGATCTCGCGGACATATAGCTTGGCCAACTGCTCTGTAGTGAAGCTCACCTTCACTGGAAGAAAATGGGCAGACTTGGTCAATCTGTCCACAATGACCCAGATAGAGTCACAACCAGCCTGAGTATTAGGCAATCCCACCACGAAGTCCATGGAAATACTTTCCCACTTCCACTGTGGAATCTCCAGAGGTTGAAGTTTACCAGACGGTTTCTGGTGTTCAATCTTTACTTTCTGGCAAATAAGACATTTGGACACGTAGACCGCTATGTCCTTCTTCATGCCCGGCCACCAAAAATTCATTTTTAAGTCCTGGTATATTTTCGTAGCACCAGGGTGGATAGTGAACCGGCCTTTATGAGCCTCTGTCATAACCTCTTCGGTCAATGGCCCTCGAGGAATAACAATCCTTTTCTGGAACAGCAGCAATCCGTCATCGTTCCAAGACACATCGTCCTGGTTCTTCACATAATCGAGGCACTCTCTTTGCACTTGCGCCTCTTTGATCTTTTCCATCAGCTCATTAATCACCTCTGCTGTCTCCATCTCAAGCAGTGCACCCCCAAACAAGGAGTTCACTCTCAAGTCTCTGAACTTCTCGATCACCTCGTAGTCGTTCATCATTAAACTGGATAAGCTCACGGATTTCCGACTCAAAGCATCGGCTACCACATTGGCCTTGCCAGGATGATACCTCAACTCAAAGTCGTAGTCCTTCAAGAACTCCATCCATCTACGCTGTCTCATGTTCAACTCCTTTTGGTCAAACAGGTACTTCAGGCTCTTGTGATCACTGAATACAGCAAACTTCATGCCAAACAGGTAATGCCTCCAAATCTTGAAAGCAAAGACAATGGCTGCCAACTCCAAGTCGTGAGTCGGGTAGTTCTCCTCATGAGGTTTCAACTGTCTTGAAGCGTAAGCAACCGCTTTCCCTTTCTGCATCAGCACACAGCCAAGTCCTTTACCAGAGGCATCGCAGTACAACTCGAATTGCTCCGCAGGATCAGGAAGGACTAACACAGGAGCAGTAGTCAGTCTCTCCTTCAACTCCTGGAAACACTCCTCACACTCATGTGTCCACACGAATGGAGTCTCCTTCCGGGTAAGGCGAGTCATCGGTAGCACCATCTTGGAGAATCCTTCTATGAACCTCCGATAGTAACCTGCCAAACCCAGGAAGCTTCTCACTTCTGTAACCGTCTTGGGCCTCTCCCAGTCCATCACGGCCTCAATCTTGTTAGGATCAACTGCAACTCCATTAGCAGAAATCACATGACCCAGAAATTTCACCGCCTTGAGCCAAAACTCACATTTTGACGATTTAGCATAAAGCTTTTTCTCTTTTAGCACTTGCAACACAATCTTCAAGTGCTCAGTATGCTCCTCCTCCGTCTTGGAGTAGATCAAGATGTCGTCAATGAAGATGATCACAAACTGATCCAGGTACGGCTGGAAGATCCTGTTCATGTAGTCCATGAACACTGCGGGTGCATTGGTGAGTCCAAACGGAATCACCAAGTACTCGTAGTGCCCGTACCTCGAGCGAAACGCTGTCTTTGGGACATCCTCCGGCTTTACCCGTATCTGGTGGTAACCGGACCGAAGGTCGATCTTGGAATACACGCAAGCACCCCTGAGCTGATCCAGCAAATCATCAATGCGTGGAAGAGGGTACTTGTTCTTGATTGTCACCTTGTTCAATTATCTGTAATCGGTGCACAACCGCATGGTCCCATCTTTCTTTTTCACAAATATGACCGGTGCTCCCCAGGGAGACACGCTCGGCCGAATAAAATCTTTTGCTGAAAGCTCCTCAATGTGCTTCTTCAGCTCCGCCAACTCTGGTGGCGACATCCGGTATGGAGCCAACGATATAGGCCCCACACCAGGCAATAAGTCGATGGAGAACTCTATCTCCCTCTGCGGTGGAAACTCAGGAATCTCCTCAGGAAACACCTCGAGGAACTCCTTCACCACAGGAATGCCAGTGAGATCCTCCTGTGTCCCACTCACCAAACCTCCCAACATGACATAGCCAAATGCCCCTGCTCTCAAGGCCCTCCTCGCCTGCAGGACTGAAATGAACGGTGAGGAACTGGCTGTGGACCCACCCGGAGACATCACCACTTTCTTGGCACAACAGTCAATCATTGCACAGTTTCTGGACAACCAATCCATGCCCAAAATAATTTGAAGGTTGGCCATCGGCAATCCTATCAGATCTACCGAGAAGTCACGGCCATCCCACTGAAACGCTACATCGCGATGAACAGTGGAGGTCAAAAATTTTTCTCCGGTGGCGGTGGTAACCCGCATCGGTGGAGAAAGCACATCACTGGGCAACTCAAGCCCCACAGCAATAGGGGTAGCAACAAATGAGTGCGTTGCCCCGGAATCAAACAAAACATCAATAGTTGATCCACCAATGGTAACAGTACCTCTGACCAGGTTCGGAGCTCTGTCCGACTGCTGACGATCAAGTGTGTAGACTCGTCCGGTAGTAGGTGGCACTGCTGGTGCCCCAGTAGGAACCATCTACAAAGGCACTGCCTGTACTGCGGCAACTCTCACCGTCGAGCAATCTCTGGAATAGTGGCCCTCCTTGCCACACTGGAAGCATATCAGCTGACCGGTAGAACACGGCCCGAAATGTGACTTCCCACATCCCGAACATCTGGGAGCAGGAGGTCTAGCGGCGTTCCCCTGAGCAGCAGCCTTCCTGAACTGATTTGGCGCTTGCTTAGCCGCCAACGGTGGTTTGCCCTTGCCCTTGTTGGCAAAATTCTTGTTCTTCCAGGGAGTAGAACCACCAGCGCTCTGCGGCACCTCAACCTTGGCCCTCTTGGCCTGACTCGCCCGACAGTAGTCCTCGATGTCGCGGCACTGCTGCACCAATTCTCCGAAGTCTCTTGAAGCAGAACCGGCGAGATGTCCAGCAATATCCTCATTAAGTCCCCTGCGGAACTTAGCAGCCAAAAATGTAGGAGTAGGCCTCGCCATGCGGAAATGAGAGAACTTGACCAGCTCATTAAACTTGGCCAGGTACTCGTCAACAGACAACGAGCCCTGTACCAACCGGTCAAACTCCCCCTGCTTCCTCTCCTGTGAGTCATAAGGGAAGTACTGACCCAGGAAGCTCTCCTCGAAGAATGGCCACGTCATCACATGACCCTGCATCTCGTAGACCTGAGATAGGTTGGTCCACCACTCATGGGCCTCGCCCTCCAGCATGTACGTGGCGAACAGCAGCTTCTGCGGATCGGTGCATTGCATGATCCGGAAAATTTTGTCCAGCGCCTGTAGCCATCTGGCAGCAGCAATGGGATCATACGATCCGTCGAAGGTGGGTGGCTTATGCTTACGGAAAGCATTCAGCCGGCGATCGATCTCGTCACGATCCTCAGCAAGTACGGGGATAGTCTGCATAGCCCCCGTCAAATGACTACCCTCACCCATCTGGCTCTGGGTGTCCTCCTGTTGACTAGGCGGAGGTGGAGGCGGTGGCGGCGGTGGAGGTGGTGGAGGACCCTGGCCAGCAGCTGGACCAGCCCTCAACTCCTCCAACATGACCCTCATCATAGTCATGTTGGCCATCCGGTTCTCCTCCAGAACCTCTGCCGTGGTTTGCCGGTTCGCATCTCGAATTGCGTCCAGCATCGCCCGGTTCGCCAGCCTCGTGGCTTCCTGGTCGGCTAGTCGGGCCGCCTGCATCTCAGCTAATGCAGCCAGGACAGGATCCGTCTGATCCTCGCTCGTACTCGTGTTCCTCCTCGGTGGCACCATGACTCTGCACAAGTTACACAAAGAATGAGTTGATCAGGCCCACGCCATGTGGTCACATATGCATTATCATGAAACACACCATCCAGAGAGAACACAAAGTAGACACGCAACGACACATCCTAAGTTATTGCAATACATACAGGCTTTTCCCTAGAAAGTGCTCTGATACCATAAAATGTAACAGCCCGTGTTAACCCGGATTGTTAACACACTATCGTATTAATCCACGCTTAATTAAAATGCGGAATAACTTTTTCTTTAATTCAATTATGACGTCATTAACTTAACCAACTTGATTACTTAATCATCTTCATAAAAATACTGCCTGTATGTAAATTGCAAGACATCTAACTGAATACCTCGTACATAAATATAATGTGTGTATCTAGAACCGCAGGACTACAACATGCAGCCTGGGTCAAAATCCTGATACATTAATTACAACAGCGAATTAAAAGACATAATCAAACCATGTGGCATGGACAAACCCCATGCTCACCAAATAAGGCAACAATGCCCACAAACAGTCTCAACATAATAATATAAATAAAGCAGGAACATAACATAACAGCAGTCAATCCAGCAGAACAGCATATCAATATCAACTCAGCTCTGGCCTCCTGCCACCTGAGCCCTCAACATTACCTGATCCTGAAATAAGCGTCCCCAAACGTGGGGTGAGATCTCTAACAAGAAATCTCAGTAAGACAAGGGGTCCTCAAGGAGTCTCCACCCCAAGCTCACTTACATGTGTAATATAAGTTCTAAAAACAGTATTACAGTATAAGTTCTAAAATCATGCGATGCAGCAATTAATCATGTCATGTGTGCTTTCAAATCTACTGGCCAGAGAAATGTAGGAATACGTCTATGCCTACATGAGTACATGGATACTACCTGCACCTCACCCACATGCTTCTCCATCTTGTATGTACTACATACTCAGGATTGCCGTCTAGGTGGACACCACATGCATATCATAATAGCTCATTACATATAAACAGCTCAACAGCATTTCCAAAATAATCAAAGCATGTAACACAGCATGCATAAACTCATCCCCATGGGACATGGTGGAACATCAAAATGGCTAAACCGAGGACACGAAAGCTTACCTTGCAAGCTAGCTATCCAAGCCAAGAGTCCAACCACTCACTAGTCCTCAAACAGCAGTATCACAATCTGATATGGACCATTTATCAAGTCAATATTAATGCACAACATGCATACAACTTAAAGACTACGCCTTTCCTTTACGTTTTACGTCTTAAGGCTTCCAACAAAGCCATAAGCCCTTAATCATATGATTCTGACTTAGTCCATTTATTATAGAGGTCCAACTTCCTTAAACTAGGGTCCACACACACCCCATAGCTTACTGTTCATACAGTAAAGCTACTGTCTGAGCAGAACCCAGGATATCCGGATATCAGAAGGGGCATACCCGGATATGCCATATCCGGATATCACACTGGACATATCCGGATATGTCATATCCGGATACCCAGATCCCATATCCGGATATCAATATCCGGATACCATATCCGGATACTGATATCCGGATATCTGTTCGACAAATATCCGGATATCTCACGACAGAATGCAGTTTCTGCATTTCGTGAATATCCATCCCAAAGGTCCAACTTTTAATACATGTAAACGTTAAAGCATGCATCTTTAGTTCATTTTAGGTTCATATACCTTATACGCTCTTGTTTACTCATTAAACATGGCCAAGACATCAACTTTAAGCATCATAGACTCATGATCATAGTGAGGTAACTTACCAAAGTTCAAAACAGAGGCAAGTTGTGCTCTTGGAGCTCTCCCAAGGTTCCTCACACTCAGCCTAAGTAGGAGCACGAAAATGGCACTTCAAGGTGGGTTCTTGCACCACAAGAAGGCACTTTGAAGCTCACAATGACTACCACAAAGTAGCCATTACTAAAGCTTCAAACTCATGCTCACTAACTACCTCTCAACTCAGAATATGGCCACAATGCAGCCCCAAGATTAACTCTCACCTTCACAAATGTCTAAACAATCATGAAAGGTGATCACTTGGCAAAGGAAAGAAGAAGGAAGAAGAAGAGAAGAAGAAGAAGAAGAAGAAGAAGAAAAAGAAGAAGAAAAAGGGAGGTGGCAGCTGCAGCAAAAACACTCTACGTAGTGTAGTAAAAATTGCCTAGGGTTATGTGCTAATGTGCCTGTTTATAGGCACAAGCCACTAACCGCGCAGTATTAGCCTTAATCGCAAAGTAAAAGATCTTGATCCCAAACTTCGGATTCTAGACCTACGCATTTTTCTAAGATTTGTCATATTTTTATTTTATTTTTCGGAGCACCTTTCCGGTACGCGCTTTTCCATAGCCAGTATCAGTTCTGGCATCAGATTACGTCATTTTGACTTGAAACTTGTTTTACAAGTCCTACATAATATTCTAGTAATTATCATGCATTCGTTATAATTTTCCGGGATACTTTTCCGGTACGCATTTATACCGAGTAGCAGAATCGGTATCTGCGCTTTTCTTCCGAAAAGCGACTTTCAGCATTTTTACTCACTCAATATAATTATCTAAGCCCATTAATAATTATTAGGGTCAATTATGGAATTATTTCCTAATTATCATAATTAATTCGCTAATTACCTTAATTAGCGGTGCGGGTTCTTACAATTGTAGTGGCACCAAATATATTAATAGTATGATTTAATAAATTTAGATTGACCTTAACTTAAGATAATTTTGATGTAAAGACCCATTAGGTTAATTTCTAAATCTTCTTAATATGTTTAATCATTTCTTAACTTATATGCTTATATTTTATTTATTAAATAACTAAACATTAAATTTTCATGAATAAGTGTTACATAATTAGATAAATCAAGTGTCAAATATTTTCAAGTAATCTATCAATCACTTGTCCTTTTATTTTCATGATATTCTTTTATATATGAACATTATTGCGAATTTGTTGGATTTAATCATAATTTATTGGAAATCACAAGATTAATTATATAATTATTTTTATTGGATGCAATCCTAATAGTTAGAAAATTTTAGGATGATTTCAATTGAAATATATAACACTTAGGGTATTTAAATTAAATTTTTAAACTTTAGAAATTAATAGGATAAATAATGTAATTATTTGGGTATGAATAATAGAATTAAATATAATTATTTAAATCAAATTTTAACCTATTAATGATAATAAGTATAAATAATTGGATTTGTTTTGGGGCATAGCCCTTCAGGAAAAAATATAAATAATTGGATTATTTAAATTATGATATCCTTGAATAACTATGATGATTGAATTATAAATATTGATATGATTGGATTTGGACGTTATTCTAATAGATGTTTGAATTATGATATGATTTAGGCCTTACTAGATACTAAATATTAGAATTATGATTGAAAAATTATGATTCCCTTGGGTAACTGATGTATAAGATATATTAAAGAAGAAATGTTCAAATATGGTAATTTTGACAAGAGTGAATGTTTCTAATTGTGTGTGATTGTAATAAATGGTAGGAAGATAGCTTTTGGCAAGATACCTCTTGAAAGTGATGAACACAACATTCGAGCTTTATGCCTTTGATATATATGTATAATATATATATATATATATATATATATATATATATGTATGTATAATGTGAAAAGATGTTATCCGTTCTTCCCAAAGTAGTATCTGGCAACAGGGACCCCTGAGGTACTAGTAGCAACTTTCGGAAGAGGTGTGCACACTAGGATTGAGGTGTTAATAATGGCCAATTTTGATTATACGTGGCTGGCAATTGGGTCTCCCGGGTCACATGGGTAGGCTGGCAACAAGGACTCCCGGGCCTACCATGGTTCTCTTCCCACAAAATAAATTTAATAAAGATAAATATAATGAATAATGAAATCGATATTTTATTATTATGTGAATTATATGATGAATATCTGAACTGATATTGATTTAATTATTATGTGAATATTTGAATTGCATTAATTGTATTTTGATTGAGATTACCAACATTTGCTGATTATTGTGTTTGTGTCTTTGTGCGGTAATGATCCTTCGGGGAGCAAATTTTTAGTGAAACAAGCTACAAAGGGTGGGGCGTGGGGCTAGTAGTGGACAATGAGGATAATGACTCAGATGTTTCTACCTAGTCCTAAATTTTATGTATTAGACATAGTCTCTGATTTTATTGTAATATTTTTGAATGTAATAAAGTTAGCCTTGCACTTGTCCTTGTTACATGTGCGGCGGCAACATTTTCCCAAATTAGTTTTATATTAACTTCCGCAGCATTTATTAGATCAAAATAAAATAATTAAATGTGAATTTTAACAATTATATTGTTATAAAAGTATTTATAAAAATTGTTAGAAATTTTGGGTGTTACATATTTCAAGTGTACTTGAACCTGATATTCATTCGCATTTAAACCCAGCACTTCTGTTGCTTTACCCTGTTCATAAGTTCTTGATGTTCCCCTTTGAATGGTGATCATGTTTTCCTTTGCCTTACTAGTTGTGTCATCATTCATCGAAGACCATTAGAGTATCTATAATTTGGGCCAAGGCATTCTATTTAGCAGCCAAGTCTTCATCTTGAAACTCAGTAACCATAGCTTTTGACTCTCAAAGATATGTTTGTAAATCTTCCCCACCTTCCAAAGTGGAGTCTTTGGGAGACAAACCCTCTTATTGATTCAATACCTGCAGCACAAGATGCTTATGATGTTAGATAGATCATGTGGATACTACCACGTATAAAGGGTGAATGGGTGTATCTAATGGGCCTTAGCGGATGAGCAATTCTCAAATGATAAGCCACCACTCTGATGCGTTTAAAGGTCTGTCAAGCATCCATGATGCTTAACCTATAATGGAAGAATAGTTTGAGCAGTTTGCAATCTACATGTAGGACACAAATGGTAGCGACCAAACAAGGATAAATTGTGTTTGCATTCTTCTTAACTCTTAACTATTTATTTTCTATCACTTTTGTAACGGCCCTTTGTACACCGATATTGTTAACATTAATTATGATATTAAGCGCAGTTACAATCACAATAATTCATTTATAAAAATGCGAGAAAACTTTTTCCGTTTATTACGCTAGCATTTAAAACCGTAAAAATCGTAATGAATAAAAGTTGTGTCTGTAATCGTAAAATCTTCGCGGAACACTTAATTAAACTACTTTTGCATCTTATATTACTTCTCTCAAGTCACTAAGGGGTTCCCATAAACTCATTTAGTCAATTTCTCACTTTCACGTTTTCTATCTATCCGAACATGGTTCGGTCTCTGAATTTCTGCGGAAAAACCGCATGGCGCGAACCTCTCATCTTTTGATATGTTATTCTACACTTAATTACCTTTCTAGTATGCTATCACACAAGTTATTTTGATCTTCTTTGCTCCGGATATCACCGTTTGAAGTTGAACAAGCAAAGCTGCCATCCAACCGCAAAATAGCTCCAAACATCTCTCACTAATTTAATTACTGCAGAAAATCCACTAAACCAATTGCTCTCAATTTTTTGTACAACAAACTAGACACATCAATCTTCAATTTTATATATCATACACTTAATTTTACCAAGAAGTGAAGCGGGAATATGGGCAGTCTGCATTCCCTGTCTTCTACATGTCAACGTCGAACCCATAATTCTACCAAAGTTTACCAAAAGATAGAGGACATCTCAAATTTTAAAATGGCTTATGGTACGTCCCTATCGGACCTCTATGGAGGGAGATATGCTCTCCCGAAATTCACCTAAATCCTACCAATTTACAGAAAATTCACCATAGTTTCCATTGTTTTTACAAAAATCTCCAAATTTGCAATTGTGTTCTAAAACCTCAAATGTACCTAATAATCAATGGGTGGCACACACAACGACCAACAATGCCTTGGGGCACTTACAACTCATCCCAATTTATAGTTATTACACAATTAATATTACTTTGTTTCTTTTGTTAATACTTAACACATTTCAATCATCAAAGTTCATTTGCATGCATTTGCTAATCATACACATAATCATGATCCTAAAATAGGCCTAAAGCCCTTCCATCACATTACATCAAGTATCCATGTACAATTACAATGTCTCAATTACATATTACAACTTGCAAATTCATTACCTTCAATTACAACATAAAACATAAACCTTAAAATGACATATACAACTAGACTTAGGCAAAATGACATGAACAAATAGAACCATAAAACTCATCCTAGATACCATATGCAATGTTCATGCCCTAAGTCTAGCCTAGGCCCAGTGGCCATCAAAATGCAAAATATGAAGTCCTCCAACGGCTCATCCTACGGGCTTCTTGCCCGCCGCTCCGACTCCACTACTACCTCCTGAAATAAAGTCCCCAAGACGGGGGTGAGATATATGAATATATCTCAATAACCTAGAGGTTCTGGAGAATACTCCGTCCAATGGCTCACTTGGATGCATATAAATAATATAAAATAACATCTTGAAAAATGGGATATAGTAAGGGATTTAGAGAAACTGGGGGATATAGGGATACAAAATACGACGAAGCTGGAATGGTCGCTACTAATACTATGCAACGTCCTGCCTAATGGCTCGGCATATAAGCCTACGGGTCTCATCCAAGGCGTGTTCCAAGAACATCCAACCAAGGTACCCCTCCCATCCGTATACACCCGAGACTTCCTAGTGTGCTACTATCTGGATCACACACCATGACCCTAGGTCAACTGGAACTCCCTCTCGGAGACCTATCCAGTGGAAGTCCGAAACGCCCGAAGACAAACTATCTACTGGCCAGAGCCTCGGTACATCCTATGTACCAATATACATACTAAATGTATGATCATGTTATTCTAGATTACTTACATACATTTCCTGCCATCACCCTCAACGGGCATGGTGGAACACACAAGGGGATCAAGCCCCAATACCAAGATGGAGATTGTTGAACCGTATGCTTCCAAGATTATAAATTTGAAGTTTAGATGATTACAAAGCACCGACAAGTTAGAAGACAGTGCAACAAGTCCCCAATGACACTAGAAGATCAAGGCAACATGTAAAATTGAAGAACTAATTCAAATGTGCAAAGAAAACACCATAGTCAAAGATTCAAGTAAAGAAAGGACTTAAAAGACTCAAAGGATGAAGACACTTGAAGATAATTGAAGTCTTGTGTTTTGATTATGTGCCATCTACTTGTAGAGTTTTAGGATGTATGAAGTTGAGTTGAATATCTATCTCACTCTCAACCAATGTTATAAAAATTGATCTGATTATTGAAAAATTAGGTCCCACATTATTTTATTAATATGTTTATCTCCTACAACACAAAAAAATATTAAAAGAAATAAGGAAATTCTAATAAAAATAACCCTGCAACTGCAAACATATAGATATAAGAAAAAAATGATATAAGGAGAAAAAATACAAAATAAAAATACAATTTCAAAATAATTAAATTTTCTTCTTTAAAAAAAAACTTTCAATTTTCAATAGAATGCAATACATTATTAGTTTATTTATTCTTATAGATAACCAAGAAAGTTATAGTTGTACTCAATTTGGGGAAAATCAAAACATTTTTTCGTCTTAAACTAATAATGTTACCTTACGTGAGTCTATTTTTTTCTTCATCTATCAAATGGTGGGTTTTCTCCTTCTTCATCATAGTGAATTTTTCTTCTCCTTCAACTATCAAAGTGGGTAGATGACAAGTTTCGACCATGATTTAGAGAAGGGGCTGGATGAAATCTAAAAAAGAAGGTTTTAAAGAGAGATAAAGGATATGCAGGTGAACATATCTTGAAGGATGCCAAGAAAATAATGTATAAAAGGGTAAATTTCATCACTGACGAATTTTCTTTTTACCCAACGAGTCACCGATTTTAATAAATCCGGTTGGTTAGACCGGATTCACACCGGTTCATTGGCATATCTGGTCTATTGTGCTACTCGGACCATTCATATGGCTGGTTTACCGGTTTTTGGTCCGAACACTGTTCTATATTCATTAATTAATTCATTCTTACTCATAAGCATTCATGCTCACCTTTGAACATTCTGCTTCTATGTGCTTTAAGCTTTTACCAGGTTATAAACAATGGTAAATTACACTAAGACCTCATATCATGTTGGAATTAGTAAATACCATTTCCCTAAGGTCCAATAACATTAAATTAGGTACCATAACTCATCAAAAGTGGAATTATGTCTCTATTTAGCTGAAATGATTGATTAATCCTTGAAAAATAGCTAAAACTGAACTTTCAGAGTTAGGTAATCGATTCCCTCGCTGATGGGAATTGATTCTTGAACTAGACAATTGATTACCCCACATGTGGGAATCGATTCCTAGCCCTTGATATCTTAGGCAGTAGCCAAGCTTGTGTCCCCTATTTCTTGGGAATCGATTCCTGAACTAGGTAATCGATTACCCATCTTGTGGGAATCGATTCCTAGCTGTTAAATTTTTTGGTAGTAGCCAAACTTACGTCCCCTGCAAGCGCGGGGGAAGAAAAAATGGCAGAGGTTCCCACGCCCACAGCGCGGGAATGGCGCTGCCAGCGTGGGAGGCGCGAAAGATTGGAGGTTTGAATTTGAAGAATTAGTTCAAAGTCTCTTATAAATAAGAGACTCAACCTTGAGGAAACAGACACAAAATACCTGAAGCAGATCCGGCTTGGAGAAGGGAGGAAGTCGTTCTTCGTGTTCGTCGTCCAGTTCTTGTATTTTTCTTTCTCTTTTATTTTTATGTTGAATCTCAGATCAACGATCATGATGTTGATTGGCTAGATCTATTTTCTGTAGTCAGGGTCATGATCCCTTTGTGAATAATTGGTACGAAGGATTGAATCACTTTATGTGTTGATTTTAATATACTTCATCTTTATCTTGTGTGTATTGATATTATTTCTGTTGGATCTGATCAACCTAATAGGGGATGATATTCTGGGGATTAGGGTTTGCAATAGGAATGTTGGAATTCTGATTCTGAAAGGAGATAAAGATGACGATTTATGCATGTTCTAGGGATAGACTTGTATAAATCGCTGTCGTTGGATTTATATGCATAATGCTTAATTTCATGCGGGATTACTAAGGGATTAGGGTTCCAATTGAATTAAAGGGTTAGATCACCAAGGGATTGAGATCTAACTAATTATTCTAAAGATGAAAATTTGTCTGAGTTATTAATTTCGATGAATATTGTGAATCAATCCAGAGTAAAATTGGGATCATTTGGTGAATGTACCCTGGCTACAGTATTTTCTCATATCTTTTACAAAAACATTCATTCACATTCTTATTTTATTCTTTCTCACAAAAATCTAAAAACAAGTCTTTTACTTTTCTTATCAATTAATTTAAGTTACAATATTTGTTAAACAACAATCGATTCATCTAACTTAAGAGGACTGGTTATCATAGTAAATGCTTTACAATCCCTGTGGAGACGATCTTACTCACTACTTTATTACTTTGAGCGATCGGTACACTTGCCGAATTTGCCAAAAAACTGGAATTTAACTAATTAGTTTTAAATGATAAATTATCTGAGTATTTATGTAAATCAGTATTTTAAATCAATTCAAAGTAAGAAGCGGAGATTATATGGTGAGTGCACTCTAGCTACAATGCTTTCTCATATTTACAAAAATCAATCTCCGTTTTCTTTCTCTTAAACAAAAAGTCAAAAATACATCTTTACTTTTAATTCTTATTATTACTCAAATCCACAATATTTTGTCACATCTATTTGAACTCTTTCTGTCTTAAAAGGAACGATTATTTGATATTCGATCACAATCCCTGTGGAGACTATACTTTTCTTATCACTTTATTACTTGTGTGATTGGTACACTTGCCGGTGAGCATCAAAAGACGATGACAATATGTCTGGGTTTTGTCCATTTTTGCATATTATATTTTTTATTTTTTTTATAAAAAAAACCATCACGTGAGCTCGCCCGTTTGACCCACGGGTTGGCTAGTTTTTTCCAGAGCTGGCTCGGGTTGGCAGCTCATTTTTGCCAACCCAACCCGGCTCATTTTTGGCGGGTTACAAGTCAACCCGACAGGTTGGCTCATTTTCGCCAACCCCATTCGCCAGTCATTTCACGTCTAATATGTCCTCAGTGGCCTTCCAGTTTATCTCTAGCATGGCGTCCATCATAGCCTAATTACTCTCTCTAATCACATCTAACTCAGCTTGCATAGCAGCCTGCACCTCAGCCAATGCAGCGGCAATAGGACTTGAACATCCGTTTGTTGCCTCTTGAGTACTCTTAAGGTTAACCATAACTCTCACATTTTACACAAAGACATGAGTTGAACAAGCCCATGCTCGGTGGTCACACATGCATCATCATGGTAAGTTCCAAGTGTAACTCACAAGACATCCTAACACTCACAAGATATCCTAGGTTATTGAAATACATAAGGGTTTTACCTAGAAAGTTTGCTTTGATACCATAAAATATAACACCCTATCAGTCGTCGGTGTATTAACATACCAATGGTATTTAAAGCGTAGCTTGCAATAATTAATCGCGGAAGCAATATATTATTTTATTTAAATTAACAAGGCTAATCCTCATGGTGAATTAACTTGGAATTTAATAACAATCCTTATTT
The DNA here is from genome assembly GCA_032173675.1 of Gastrolobium villosum. NCBI lineage: Eukaryota > Viridiplantae > Streptophyta > Magnoliopsida > Fabales > Fabaceae > Gastrolobium > Gastrolobium villosum. The sequence goes on along the minus strand of JAVKPL010014260.1, from coordinate 5,632 downwards.
AATTGCAATGTTAAAATAAAACCTGAAATACCTCGTACTCATAAATAACAATTCAAAAGCATCCATAACTCATTATGCTACAATACAAATACTCAAGACAACAAATAAATGGATTATTTAATAGTGGCATAGACAACCCCTATGCTCACCATAAATATCAACATAATCCATCAAGTCTAGTCATGATAAAGTCTCATCATGGAAAAGTAAATAATCATCATATGCATATCTCATAACGATAATGAAATCTCTATGTCGGCCTTTTGCCTCTATCAGTGTTTGTCTCACGAACGTCATCTCATGAAGAATGTACCCCGAAAGGGGTGAGATTTCTAACAGAAATCTTAGCAAGAAAAGGGGTCCTCAAGAAATCTTCCACCATAAGCTTGCTTACATGTGTAATATAAGTTTGAAAAATATTGCAGGCAGTATGTAAAGAAAAAAAATTATAAATAGGTAAGTAGAATGGCTATACCAGGTCATTTGTAATAGTGTATAATGCAATAAATAAAAATGGGTTCATAATGCAGTATATTAAATGGGGTGCAATGCCGCATATATCCATGTTATGTGTGTATGCATCCTACTGGCTAGAAAATAAGTATGATTTATGCACGTCTGCTACGTACACCAAAAAGCATAAGGATTCTACCTTATACCCAAACTCAGGGATTACCATCTTGTTGATCTCCACATTACACTAAGGAATTACCATCTTGTGTGTAATACCCCCACATACATATAATATGGCAATGCACTATGACAAATGTCCACCCAACAATATGTCCAATAATCATAATATAAACAGACCTCAGCTCAGCAATATATTCAATAATCATAGTATCAATCGATATCATTTTCAAAAAATATACCATGCATATAAACCAACCTCCTATGGAGTTTAGTAAAACAAATAATGGATAAATTTGAGGACCAAAAACTTACCTGTATTGGTAAAGTCCTATAATACCAACTCAGTATCAACATGGTCACCAACAACCAAACAATCCAGCAAGCCACAATCTGGTTTAATGGCAAACGCATCATCAACAATCATATCCTATAATTTCATGTCCAACGGAACATGTTTTTTTGTTTTTTTTTTGTTTAGCGTACTGTAGGCTTTTCCCAAATCCTCAAATATTGCATACCCTGGATTCTGAATCATATTCATTTTACAGAGGTTCATATTGTTCATTTAGAGGTCTTAGGTCATCAACATAGGTTCGGTTTGGACAAAATAACATAAAACTCGAAAATTGCAGAATGTATCATGATACTTCTCGAGACGTATCAGGATACCCGGTATCCTGATACTTCTCGGGTCGTATTCGGATACCCCGTATCCTGATACTTGTCGGGACGTATCCGGATATATCGCAACATAAATGAAAAATTTCATTTCATGCGAAGATATCCAACAAGCTCCCACTTTTACACTTAACAGAGGTTCAAGCACTTGTTGTTAGGTGTGTTCATGCTAGTTTACCCCAATGTTACTTTGTTATCTAGTTTTACGTTATTAAGACTCAATCTTTCTCAAACAAATTCCAAGAACAAAGGTGAGAACACATACCCAAAGCTCAAAACAGAAGAGATGAGCGATCTTTGAGGTCTTAAAGTAATCCTAAGCTACTATCGAAATGGTTGCACAAATTCAAGCCCACAAGTTGGGTCCTTTCTCTACAAAGATGGCTTCTTGAAGCTTCCGAGTATGTGGAATGGCTCCCACACCCATAACAAAGAAGGCATCTCTCAAAACTCGGTGAAACAGAATCCTAAATGTAATAGCCCGTTACGTACCGATATTTTTAACATTGATTATGATATTAAGCGCAGTTACAATCACAACAATTTATTTATAACAATGCGAGTAAACTTTTTCCATTTTATTACGCGAGCATTTAAAACAATAATAAAGCATAATAAATAAAAGCTGTGACCGTAACTGGAAACTCTTTGCGGAATAATTATTTAAACTGCTTAAAATATAATATAATACTTCTCTCCAGCCAGTAAGGGGTTCCCATAAACCCACTTAGCTAAAATCTCACTTTTACGTTTTCTACCTATCCGAACATGGTTCGTTATTTTAATTACTGGGAATAAAGTGCATGTTGCGAACCTCTCATCTTTTAGTATGTTATTATAGACTTAATTACCTTTCTAACAAGGTATCACATGAGTTATAAAGTTCTCGTTTTCTCCGGATATCATCGTTTGAAGTGGAGAAGCAAATCTGCCAGCCAACCCCAAACAGGGCTCCGAACAATCCTCACACTGTCAGTGTTTCTGGAAAATCCACTCAACCAATTGTTCTCAAATTTTTATAAATTAAACTAGACACCTCAAACTTCAATTTGACATATTATTCACCTAATCAGACCAAGAAATGAAGCAAGAATAAATTTCCCAAAAACTGCAAGAGACAGTTCCATGAGCAGGGCGTTCTGGACAGTCCGTGTTCACCGGCTTCTACAGGGCAGTGTGGTTCTCCTTTAGTTCTCAAATTTTGATAAATAGTAGTTGGCATCTCAAGCTTTAAAACGGTGTATGATATGTCCCTATTTTACTTTTGGGGAGGGAGATATTCTCTCCCAAAGTTCACCTAAATTCTGCCAATTTCTAGAAATTTCGCCAGAGTTTCCTTTGTTTTTCCAATAAATCCCACTTTTGTGAAAATGCTTAACTATCCTCAAATGTATCTAATAAACATGGGTGGCACTCAAGGACCAGCAATGCCTTGGTGCTCTTACAACCCTTCATAATTTATATTCAATTTATTCAACACATGTAATTATTGCTTACTTTTCCAAAGTTACTAATTTCAATCACAATATCCATTTGCATGCATTCTTGAAACATAAAACATAAATCATTCCTAGAATAGACCTATTGCCCTTTGATCACATAGCATGCTTCAATATTACATCAAGTCTCCATAATAAAAATTACAATGCTTCTTTAAAATATTACAACAACCTTAATGAAACAACATCAATATACAACATAATTCCTCCAAAATAAAATGTGATAAACATAAGCTAAACTTAGACAAAATATGGCATGAACAGTGATGATACAATGCATAAGCCGAACTCTACATACAATGTTCATGCGCTAAGTCTAGCCTAGGCCCAATGGTCACAAAATGCAAAATGGCTCTATGTCCAAGCTCAATCTATGGGCCTCTTGCCCGCCACTCTGACTCCACTTGCACTACCTGAAATAAAGTCCCCAAAATGGGGTGAGATATACGAATATATCTCCACAACCCAGAGGTTATGGAGAATACTCCGCCCCATGACTCACTTCGATGCATATCAACAATATAATATAACATTTAAAACGGGTTAAAAGCAATGGATTTAGTGAAGTAGGGAAGCATAGGGAATCAAAATACGACGAAGCTGGAATGGTCAATACCAAAGCCACGCAATGTCCAGCCTATTGGCCTCGGCATATAGCCTACGAGTTTCAAACCAAGGAGTGTTCCCAGAACATCAACCAAGGCACCTTACATCCATATACACCCGAGACTTCCTAGCGTTCTCCTCTACGGATGACACACCACGACCCCAGGTCAACTGGAACCACCTCATGGAGACCTATCTAGTGGAAGTCCGTAACGCCCGAAGGCAACTGTCTATTGGCCAGAGACTTGGTATATCCTATGTACCACTATACATACAATATGCATGAACATGTTACACTACATTATTCACATACACATCCTACCACTACCCTCAACGGGCATGGTGGAGTACACACGGGGATCAAACCCCAGTACCAAGGGATTACCTGAATAATCTCCTTCTTCCGGCCTCAATTTAATACGTTCCCAAGCTTGGTACAACAGAAATGCCTACACGTAGGACATTCCTCAATTCAATTTCCATTCTCCAATGCATATACATGATTATAAGAAATTCATGCATAGGTTCAAGACCACTCACCAAAATCCCTTTGGTCCGGGACCAAAGGCAACCCACCGAGCTCACGGTTCTGAGATCAATTCCGCGGGAGGCTACCTACAATGATCATACAAGGATCATCAATACAAGGTGAAATCCACCAAGATCGCAAAAAATCAAAATTTCCTCCCCACCTAGGCTAGGTTCGGCCAAACAAGACAAAATTTATAAAATATTTTTCTTTATTTTCTTTAGCATCCTATGGTTACTATAACACCATTTGAGGTCCCACTTTCCATCCTACACCATCACAACAACATTTTTCCAATTATTTCACTCTAGGTCCAAATGCACATTACACACACTCCACTTATTTTTCCTTTGATTTTCCATGCATCCACTCATCACACAACACCTCTAAATACCATTTAACAACACAATACATCCATTGCATAATTTTACAACATCACACCCCATAATTAGTTCTCTTGGCCGAATATTCATGGCACTAAACCAAGGGATATTCAATCCAATTTAACATTCCCACACATCATACAATACCAATATCAACCCATACAAACACTCAACAACTCAATTACACAATCCTACAACCCATCAAAATCACAAAGTCATGGAATCACAAACACTACCCATCAAAATCACGAAGTCATGGAATCAATTAACCAAAATTCATTAATAATCCAAATTTCTCAATAATCTTAATCATCAATTACTAAAACATCATTCTAAGCCACAATTGTCTAATACACAATTTCCATTTGAGCTCTCTAACTACATCAATCATGCAATTTAGCTCTAGGTCACAAATTTAAATTCATGAATCAACCAATGGAAAATGTGTTAAAATATACGCAAAGCTTGGTCTAGGACTCCTCCATAACATACTAAAGCAATGGAGGAACAAACAACTCCAAAAACCTAAATCTCTCACACTTTGGACGCATGTGGGTTTCCCTATTTCTCCTAATCTAGTGAGTTTCAAGGTTCAAGACTACCATGGTTGTGTTTGGATGATGATTTCCAACAACTTTGGTGACAAACATTGTTGGATTTGAGGAGTATTGAGGGAGTTATGAGAGAAAGAATATTTTGACTCAAAGAATTTGGCCATGTTGGGTGCGGCCGCGGGTTTCTTGAAGAGAGAGAGAAGGAAGATGATAATGAATAGTGACTTATGCCATGTGGACTAAGTCACTTAAGTGAGGTGGGCCTCACCGCCACCTCACGCGATTTCAAACTAATTCAATTTCTCCCGCCTATTCCACTAAACGTCCATAATTTCATAACCTATTTAGAAACTCTAATTTTTAACATTAACCATTGTCCTTTAATTGCCCTTGATCAGATGAATCCGGAGTTTTCCGATCGTTCGGAGAAATTACAGTTTGAAGCTGTTATGCGCGCCGTGGGCACGCTTCCCCAAACTCACTAATTTCAGTCAGAAATCATATTTCCTTGTCCTTTATACCATTTATAACTTTTATCCAAACCTAGAGCTCAAAATTCATTTACGGTGCAACTGTACCGGTATTTTTACCCGATAAAAATACTATTCACCGAATTTTCAGAAACTTGCCTAATTACTCAATTTCTCGTTATGAATCCATTTCCAGGGTTTCTTTTATCATTTGAGACCTCCTACTCAATTTTACCTTTCCTAGGGTTATGTGTTTGGCTAATTACCATTCCTTTGTATT
>JAVKPL010014258.1:0-80208 GCA_032173675.1 Gastrolobium villosum | reverse complement strand
GAGAATTAGGCTAGTGGCATTTAGACGACAAGCAGCCGTGGCTTGAGAAGCAAGATGGACGAATGCGCGAGCACCATGACTGTCTCAAATAAAAGTGTTTTATATGCTTGTATGCTTTGTACGACTAGTATGCATGAGATAGTGTATCGCGAATGTATGCTTATATGACTTAAGATGTCTAATATGCATGAATTGGACAAACCGCGTTTGTATGCCTTATTATGCACGTCCAATTGCGACTAGTGTAAACCGATAGATGTTTGACATAGGTCACGACTAGCATGATAACATGCATACGCGTTTGATGAGACTTAGTAAACCCTAAATAAAAAGAACCCATCAAAGGAATAAATTATTAAGCGCATGATTACCTCCCACCATCAATATTACTCAAACCTCCTCTAAATAGTGATGCTCCACAACTGATTTGGGACCCATTGTTTCGTTGAGCAAGAGTAGTGTGAGACACTTGGGGTGCTGGTTAGTGCTTAACTGAGGCATAAGTTGCAGGCTCAGCCAGGCTTATGTGCTTCGGGTAATAGTGCTAGGTTGGTTGCATGAGATGCACCACTAAGTGACAAGGAGTTGTCAACCCAATGTTAAGAGAAGGTATGAGATACTGTTGATAATGATCAACCCATTATTTAAATTAATCTTGTGGTCTCAGACGGGGGTTAAAATAAATAATCGCACTCTTAATCCCATTAAGGTAAAGTCTAAAAGTAGATTAACCCTAAGTCAAATGGTAAGAGTCATTGACTTAGATAAAATAGTGGGAGGGGCAAATTATTTATAGTCTTTAATGATTTATTTTTACTAAATGTCTATATATTAATTAAATTATCTTTACATCTTTTCAGTTTTTGGTATAACTAATCCAGTGTCACTGCGCTCAATACTCGATACGAACAAATTGACTGGTCCTAATTTTATGGACTGGTATCGGAACATCAGAAATGTTCTGTGGGCCGAAAAAGTTGCTTATTTCCTTGACACTGCTTTACCTATTGCGCCTAAGGAAGGGGAAGTTGCTTATTTCCTTCACACTCCTTGACACTGCTTTACCTATTATCCTGCATCTTAGGGAGTTGTATGATATTAAAGGCAGACATGAGAGGTATGAGACCTTTAGGGAATTGTTCCTATGCAAGATGACTGAAGACATGTGTTTTAACCGTCGTGTATTGAAGATGATAGCGCTCATTGAGAAGCTATAGAGTCTAGGGTTCACAATGGATGCTGAATTAATTAATGACTTAGTTCTATCATCACTTCCTTCTTCTTTCAGTGAATTCATAATGAATTACAACATGCATGGGATGCTTGTGAGCTTGCCAGAGTTGTTAAGGATGTTAACAACTGCTGAAATGTCTATCAAGAAGGATGAGACACAAGCTCTTCTGATTGGTTGGCCTAAAAGGGCCAAGGGAAAGGGCAAGGAGCCTGCAAAAGGAAACCCCCTTAAGCCCAAAGGAAAACCTAATAAGAAAAAAGGGAAAAGAGAAAGGTAAGAGTGCACCCAAGGAGAAAAGCAATGTTGTGTGCTTCCATTGTGGCAAGAATAGCCATTGGAAGAGGAATTGTCTAGACTACCTGAAGAGTGTGAAGGAGCATGGTGATGCTTCTACCTCAGGTATTCACATGATTGAGATAAATTATTCTTGTGTTAATCTGACTTCATGGGTATTGGATACCGGTTGTGGTTCTTATAATCTGCAATGTGTTGCAGGTGCTTAGGAGCCCTAGAAGATTGGAGAAGAACAAGGTGGACCTCCACGTTGGTGATGGAGCAAGAGTTGTTGCTCATGCTGGTGGAGATACCGACCTCATTAGCCTACGGGCCTCTTATTGCATTTGAATAATTGTCTTAATGTTCCCGGCATTTCTAGAAATATTATTTCAATTCCTTGTTTAGAATAAGATGGTTTTGCTTTCACTATTAAGGATGGTACATTCTCTATCATTTTGAATAATATTGTTTTGGTATTGCTTCTTTAATAAATTGCTTGTATGTTTTGGAAATGGGAACAGAAGTGCTCAATGTAGATGTGAAACGACCAAGGATAGATAATCCTATCTTTGGCACTGTAGACTAGGGCACATAAATGAAACAAGATTGTCTAGGATGCATAGAGATGGATACCTAGATTCCAAGGATTCAAAATGCTATGGACAATGAGAATCTTGTCTAGCTGGGAAAATGATTCGTCAAAAGCCCAAAGGGCTTGAGATTCATAAGGCTAGTGAGTTATTAGAACTCTTTCACTTTGATGTATGTGGCCCAATGTCTATTGAGGCTAGATGATGATACTCCTATTTCATTACCTTTACTAATGATGTAGAGAAACAGCGTGGCAAGATGGTTAAGTCATTGCGATTAGATCGTGATGGTGAATATCTGAGACATGAGTTTCGGGATTATCTGAGAGAAAATGGAATTCTCTGGCAGTTTACTGCACTTTACGCACCACACCAAAATGTTGTCTCCGAAAGGAGAAACAGGACCTTATTAGACATGGTTAGGTCTATGATGAGTGAGACTCAACTTCCAAAATCGTTTTGGGGATATACCTTAGACACAACGGCATACCTTCTAAATAGGGTACCGTCTAAATCTGTTCAGACCACACCATATAAGATATGGAATGGTAAGAGACCCAACCTGAGTTACCTCAGGGTATGGAGATCGCCAGCTTATGTCAAAGCGTTGGCATCAGACAAGCTTAGTGCTAAGAGTACTAAATGTCAATTTGTGGGGTATCCCAGATGTTCTAAGGGATACTACTTTTACTCCAAGAATAAACACAAGGTGTTTGTGTCAAAGAATGCTGAGTTCCTTGAGAAGGATTTGATCTCTCAAGGAGCCAGTGGTAGTAAGATTGATCTTGAAGGAGTTCAAGAACCACATGAATAGATTGAGGAACCCGAGTCTGCTCTGCAGACGACGTTCTCCAATGGAAAAGTAAACACAAAACTTCGTAGGTCTAAGAGGGTCATCCATCCACCTAAGAGGTATGGGTTTGTGATTAAGAATCAGCAAACCGTCGAGGTTGATGAACCAAGTAACTACGAAGAGGTAGTCAATGATGTTGAATCTTCTAGATGGCTTGAAGCCATGGAGTCTGAAATGGATTCGATGTATCAAAACAAGGTATGGACCTTGGTTCCTAAACCGCAAGGAATAGTTCCTATCGGTAACAAATTGGTCTTTAAAAGAAAGACTGATGCAGATGGCAACGTTCAGACCTACAAAGCTAGGTTGGTGGCGAAAGGGTATCGTCAAAGACAAGGAGTTGACTATGATGAGACTTTGTCACCGGTTGCCATGATCAAATCTATTAGGATCATGCTTGCAATAGCAGCATACCACGACTATGAAATTTGGCAAATGGATGTCAAGACCGCCTTCTTGAATGGGTTCTTGAAGGAGGAAGTGTACATGACACAACCTGAAGGCTTTGAAATCAAAGATCAGGAGCATATGGTATGCAAACTACAAAGGTCGATATATGGGGGCTAAAGCAAGCATCAAGGAGTTGAAATATATGTTTTGATGAAGTCGTTAAGAGTAACAGTTTTATCAAGAACGAGGATGAACCTTGTGTTTACAAGAAGGTTAGTGGGAGTAATGTCGTCTTCTTGGTACTTTATGTAGATGACATATTTCTAATAGGAAATGACATCCTCACATTACAAATAACAAAAGAGAGGCTTTCAGAAAACTTCACCATGAAGGATCTGGGAGAAGCGGCCTTTATACTTGGTATAAAGATCTATAGAGATAGATCCAAGAGGCTGTTGGGTTTATCTCAATCCACATATGTTGACAAAAGAGGTTTAGCATGGAAGGGTCGAAAAGGGGTTTTCTTCCTGTCAGTCATGGGGTACAACTATCAAAGGCTATGTGTCCTAAGTCACAGCCTGAGAAGGATCGCATGAGTGGAATTCCATATGCTTTGGCTATTGGATCCATTATGTATGTCATGATATGTACGAGACCAGATGTCTCATATGCTTTGAGCATTACGAGTAGATACCAGTCTGACCCTGGAGAGGGTCACTGGACGGCAGTCAATACCATCCTTAAATACTTAAGAAGAACTAAGGATGTGTTTCTGGTCTATGGTGGGGTTGATGAGCTAACAGTGAAAGGGTTCACTGATGCCAGCTTTCAAAGTGACAAAGATGAATGTAAGTCACAATCAAGTTTCGTATTCACCTTAAATGGTGGGGCAGTATCTTGGAAGAGTTCCAAGCAGAAAACAAAAGTATATTCAACGGCAGAAGCTGAATACATAGCTGCTTCAGAAGCGGCTAAGGAGGCCATGTGGATCAAGAAGTTCATATCTGAACTAAGGGTGGTTCCAAGCATAGATGAGCCCATACAGTTGCTTTGCGAAAGCGCTGGAGCCATTGCGCAGTCAAAGGAACCTATGTCTCATCAAAGATCTAAACACGTGCTCCGCAGATATCACCTGATTAGAGTAGTCATTGATAGGATGGATGTAAAGATGAATTATGTTCCCACAGATAATAACCTGGCCGATTCTCTTACAAAGGTTGTTTCTCAGAGAAAACATGATAGTCATTATGAGGCTTTGGGTATACGACTTAGGTCTGATTGGCTCTAGGCCAAGTGGGAGCTTGTTAGTATATGGGTGTCCTAGAGACAATCTTTTGATTAAATAAGGACATAAGATGTGGACCTTTTTGTCGCAAATAAATAATAAGCACACTTTATCCTGTTTCATATTTTGTCTCGATATTATTGTTAATATAGTGTGAATAAACTGGATAAACCCCTTGGAATAGAACAGGTATCTCTTGAGTATCTGTGATGAGATCACGATCATGAGGATTCAAGGGTGCCGCATGTTTATTCCTAATTTTATGTTCCTAGTCTAGAGACAATGAGAATGGGGATCGGTGATCTCGGTTAAGACTAGCACGACTTATCTACTTGTATTTGGATACAAGGTAAAGACCTCATGTGCTACATATATGGAGAAGTCTTAGCTAAAGTCGTGGATGGACCTATAAGGGTATAGCTCGCACTGAACAGACCCACAAAGAGACTCTATGAGGAACTCTCACATATAGTGTCATTAGAGTAGTCTCTTTATATTTGAGTATGTCTTTCCTTGGACCATAAGTTATTACCTAGACTGTGTTCTAGAAGACATGCTTTGATTGTATATGTAACACCCCGTATATATCCGGTAATGTTATCATATCATCGTATTAAGCCGCGCTTAATTAAAATTGCGGAATATCTTTTTCTTTCCAATTATGACGTCATTATCGTTACCAAGTTGAATTACTTAATTCATTTTCATAAAAACATTGCCTGTATGTAAATTGCAAAACAGCTAACTGAAATACTTCAATATATAAATACAGTGAGTATCTCAGTCACAGGACTAAAACACATAGCCTGGACAAACATTCTGATACATTAATACAACATTAATCAAAACAAGACATAACCAAGTCTATGTGGCATGGACAAACCCCATGCTCACCAAATAAGGCAACAAAGCCCAACAGCAGTCTCAACAGCAACAACAATATAATAACTAAAGCTAGAAACATGAAAGCAACAGCCATATCCAGCATCTAACATGTCAGCATAAAACAACAGTATCTAACTCAGCTCTGGCCTCCTGCCACTATGGGTCTCAACCCCTGGGTTAACTGAACCTGAAATAAGCGTCCCCAAACTGTTAGTATATGGGTGTCCTAGAGAGGCTTTCAGAAAACTTCACCATGAAGGATTTGGGAGAAGCGACCTTTATACTTGGTATAAAGATCTATAGAGATAGATCCAAGAGGCTGTTGGGTTTATCTCAATCCACGTATGTTGACAAGATGCTAAAGAGATTTAGCATGGAAGGGTCGAAAAGGGTTTTCTTCCTGTCAGTCATGGGGTACACCTATCAAGGGCTATGTGTCCTAAGTCACGGCCTGAGAAAGATCGCATAAGTGGAATTACATACGCTTCGGCTATTGGACCTATCATGTATGCCATGATATGCACGAGACCAGATGTCTCATATACTTTAAGCATTACGAGCAGATAACAGTCAGACCCTGGAGAGGGTCACTGGACAGCAGTCAAAACCATCCTTAAATACTTAAGAAGAACTAAGGATGCATTTCTGGTCTATGGTGGGGTTAATAAGTTAACAGTGAAAGGGTTCACTGATGCCAGCTTTCAGAGTGACAAGGATGACTGCAAGTCACAGTCAGGATTCGTATTCACCTTAAATGGTGGAGCAGTGTCTTGGAAGAGTTCCAAGCAAGAGACAACAGCAGATTCAACGACAGAAGTTGAATACATAGCTGCTTCAGAAGCAGCTAAGGAGGCCGTGTGGATCAAGAAGTTCATAAATGAACTAAGGGTGGTTCCAAGTGTGGATAAGCCCATTCAGTTGCTTTGCGACAACACATGAGCCATTGCGCAGTCAAAGGAACCTAGGTCTCATCAAAGATCTAAACACGTGCTCCGCAGATATCATCTGATTAGAGAAATCATTGATAGGAATGATGTAAAAATGGATTATGTTCCTACAGACGATAACCTGGCCGATTCTCTGACAAAGGCTGTTTCTCAGAGAAAACATGAAAGTCATTATGAGGCTTTGGGCATACGACTTAGGTCTGATTGGCTCTAGGTCAAGTGGGAGCTTGTTAGCATATGGGTGTCCTAGAGACAATATTTTGATTAAATAAAGGACACTAGATGTAGAACTTTGTTTGTTGCAAATAAATAAAAGCACTATTTATCCAATTTCATATTATGTCTCGATATTATTGTAAATATTATATGAATAAACTGGATAAATCCCTTGGAATAGAACAGGCATCTCTTGAGTATCTATGATGAGATCACGATCATGAGGATTCAAGGATATCACATGTCTATTCCTAATTATATGTTCCTAGTCTAGAGACACTGAGACTGGGGATTAGTGATCTTGGGTAAGACTAGTACGACTTATCTACTTGTATATGGATACAAGGTAAAGACCTCATGAGCTACAGACATTGAGATGTCTTAGCTAAAGTCGTGGGTGGACCTATAAGAGTATAGCTCGCACTGAACAGACCTAAAAAGAGACTCTATGAGGAAATCTCACAGATAGTGTCATTAGAGTAATCTCTTTATATTTGGGTATGTCTTTCCTTAGACCAGAAGTTATTACCTAGCCTGTGTTCTTGAAGGCATGTTTTGATTGTATGCCTCGTCTGCCTGAAACATGGAGACTCATAGGTATACTGTTGGGCATGTCCTGAAAGGGCACAGGGCTAGGGTAATAAGTTGAAGGAATTCGTCAAATCTCTGTGAGAGATTAGGTTATCTGTAAACCGGAGAAATCGGGATGACATTTACAGGGACTCAGGAATCTATGCATAGTAAAAGAGATCATGAGATGATCTGCCTTTAGAGTCAGTAAATTGAAGATTCCCTATTTCGAATAAAGCTTACCCTAAACCGCAGGGGTTGATACATTTCCTTACCCTAAGTTAATGGGAAGATAACCGAGACGAAGGAGAATACATACGGTAACCAAATATGTGCAATAGGATGATCAAGTCATTAATTTGACTAGTTCTGGGGCAACAAAGTATTGCTAGTGCTCTGTGTTGTCATTAATTAGGTTGTGGGCTTGTTGGGCCCCACCCCAGTTATGTCAGAAGCTAAGTTGGACCTAATAGGTCATACACTAACACCTTGTAGTCATGATGAACTAGCTTTAAAGGTATTGGGCCTAATAATGGTTGTTAGCCCAAGAAGCTGTTTGGAAGCCCACCTAAAGTGAAAAGGGCGCATGGATCATGTAATGGGCTTGGATAGCCCAAGACATTACTAATTAATTTAATTAGTTAAATTAATAATCAAACATTTGAATTTTGAATTTTGAATTTGGAATTTGGAATTTGAATTTGAATTTGGAAATTTGAATTTGCAATTTGAATTTTGAAATTCGAATTTTGAATTTGAAATTAGAAATTTGAATTTTGATTTTGAAATTTAAATTTTGAATTTGAAATTTGAAATTTTGAGTTTTGAATTTGAATGTTTGAAAATCTGAATTCAAGTGTTTGAGTTCGAATTTGAATTGGCTATGAAAAGTTATTTCATAACAAAAGGATAAGATAAGATATTATTGGAACAAATTCCTTGTATCAAGAGGAGATCTTTGGAGATCACCAAGGGCTAATTTGGGGCGCATATTGAGTGGATATGAATGTCATCTAGTCATTCAAATAAAGCTCCAATCAGATTTGGTAGTTGAGAGAATAAGTGAGTGAGTTGGTTCAAATTTTGAATGCAACCACTCAACATATTTGGATCCTTTTTGGGCTGAATATTGCGCATGAAATGGGTAACTATATGATGGTTTTTAAATCAGAATTTGACTAGGTTTGAACTTAGTCTCTTGAGGATAAGATTGGAGGTTGTTGGCTAGATTTGATTTGCAACAACTCCACTTGATTCTCCTTGATTTTGTGCGCCAATTTCAAATGCTTTTGAAAGAAAAATCTGATTAATATATACTACTCTCTTCCTCTTGTGCATATACTTACTTGGGTTGTTCTTCTCCTTAGGGTTTTTCACAAAACCTAGCCTACACTCCTTCATCTAATGCACCATTCTGTAGGGTAGTTCACTACACCTTTCCAAACACAATACCTAGCCTCCACCTTCACCAATTGGGCGCATAGCATGCCTCATTGTGGTGATCATCTGGTGGCTTGCAAGAAGATGTTCTTGCATCATTGACGAAAGGTGGTGTGGATCAACATTAGAGGGTTTGAACCCTTCAGACCTGACAATTGATCTCCCTGACTGATCAGGCCAAAACAAGGTAACATCATGTTGTCCTAAAGCATGGATCTTTATGTGCATGTATGTTTCCGCGTGAAAAATTTTGTTTTTCCACCTTACATGCATCGGCCTTCAAGGCCATTTTACTTTCACAAACGTGGGGTGAGATCTCTAAACAAGAAATCTCAGTAAGACAAGGGGTCCTCAAAGCTCTTCCACCCCAAGCTCACTTACATGTGCAAATATAAGTTCAAAAGCATATATCTGATATAAGTTCCAAAAGAGTGCAATGCAGCAGATATCATGTTATGTAGGTTATACTATTCTATTGATCAGAGAAGTGCAGGAATACGTCTATTACCCACACAGTACCAGCCCATGTTGTACGTACCCGCAAAGGACCACCCCATGGCTTCCCTTTAAGGCAAACACCACATAAATATCATACAGCAATTGCACTTAAAAGCTCCATAGCATTTCAATAAAACAGTACATGAAAAACACATCATGCATATAAACATACCCCAAGGGAAATGGTGGAACCAACAATGGCTAAACCGAGGACACGAAAGCTTACCTTGCAACAGAACCCAGATTCTGCATTTCACGAAAATCCAAACCAAAGGTCCAACTTTTACCAATTACAGAGGCTTAAACATGCATTTCTAGGTGTGTTAAGCATTACCCAACGTTAGGTTATCATCTTAGCTTGTTACATGCATCAAGGTTCCATTTTTAAACATAAAAACACAAGTTCAAGGATGGTGATCATACCACAAGCTCAAAACAGAGCAAGAATAGCTCTTGGAGCTCACCAAGGCAACTCCTTAGTCCAGCACACACAAGGACACGAAATTGCTACACCAAAGGTTGGTTCTTGCACCAAAAGGTGACTCCTTGGCACCACAAATGCCAAGCCATAGGTGCACACCCTCAACAAACTCAAAGGCAGCCCCCACAACCCCTCACTCAGCAGCTCCGACACAGCAAGAAGGTCTCATACCCATCCCAAGGCTTTATCTCACTCACACAAGGATGATTGGTGAAGAAAAGCTACATGGAAGGTCAAGAAATGGTGGATAAGGAAGAACAGCAACACACACACTCAGCACCCACGCAGAGAGGCTGATTATGGCCTAGGGTTGTGTGCAAAAGTTGTATAAATAGTCACATAAGAATTAAACATGCAGTATTAGCATCATAGCTACGCAAAACATTTTAATCCCAAACTTTAGAATCTTAACCTACTCAATTTTACAAGAATTATCATATTTTTATTTTGTTTTTCGGAGCACTTTTCTGGTACGCACTTTTCCATAGCCAGTATCAGTTCTGGCATCATATCTCATTATTTTGACTTGAAACTTGATTTACAAGTCCTACAAATTATTCTAGTAATTATCATGCACTTATTATAATTTTCCGGGATACTTCACTGGTACGCATTTATACCGGGTAGCAGGACCGGTATCTGCGCTTTTCGCCCGAAAAGCGGCTTTCAGCATTATTACTCCCTTACTATAATTATTAAAGTCTCATAATAATTATTAGGGTCAATTATGGAATTATTTCCTAATTCTCACATTTAATTAATTAATTTCCTTAATTAACGGTGCGGGTTCTTACAGTATACCTCGTCTGCCTGAAACATGGAGACTCATAGGTATGTTGTTGGGCTTTACCTGAAAGAGCACAGGGCTAGGGTGATAAACTGAAGGAATTCGTCAAATCTCTGTAAGAGATTAGGTTATCTGTAAAACGGATAAATCGGGATGACATTTACAGGGACTCGGGAATCTATGCATAGTAAAAGAGATCATGAGATGATCTGCCTTTAGAATCAGTTAATTGAAGATTCCCTATTTCGAATAAAGCTTACCCTACACCGCAAGGGTTGATACGTTTCCTTACCCTAGGTTTAATGGGAAGGTAACCGAGACGAAAGGAAATACATAAGGCAACCAAATATTTGTAATAGGATGATCAAGTCATTAATCTAACTAGCTCTGGGGCAACAAAGCATTGCTAATGCTATGTGTTGTCATTAAATGGGTTGTGGGCTTGTTGGGCCCGAGCCCATTTATGTCAGTGGCTATGTTGGGCATAATGGGTCACACACTAACACCTTATTGTCATGATGATCTAGCATTAAAGGTATTGGGCCTATAATGGTTTTTAAAGAAGAAGTTTGGAAGCCCACCTAACGCATGGATCATGTATATGGGCTTGCATGGTCCAAGACATTACTAATTAATTTAATTAGTTAAATTAATTATCAAACATATAAATTTTGAATTTTGAATTAGAAATTTGAATTTTGAATTTGAATTTTGAAATTCGAATTTTGAATTTGAAATTTGAAATTCGAATTTTGAATTTGAAATTTGAAATTTGAATTTTGAATTTTGAATTTTGAATTTAAATGTTTGAACTTTTGAATTTAAATGTTTGAGTTCGAATTTGAATTGGCTATGAAAAGTTATTTCATAACAAAAGGATAAGATAGGATCTTGTTGGAACAAATCCCTTGCATCAAGAGGAGATATTTGGAGATCACCAATGGCTTTTTGGGCGCATATATATATATATATATATATATATATATATATATTTGGTTGGTTGAGAGAATCAGTGAGTGAGTTGGTTCAAATTTGAATGCAACTGCTCAACGTATCTGGACCCTTTTTTGGGCTGAATGGGGCGCATATATGGGATGGTCATATGATGACCATTAGGTCAGAATCTTGACTAGATAAAGACCTAATCTCATGAGGATTCAAAGGGGAGGTTGTTGGGAATTTTGAATTGCAACAACTCCACCTTTATCTCCTCTAGTTGTGCGCCACTTTGAAGGGAATTTTTAAGTGGAAAATTCTCTCATTCTCTCTCACTCTCTTGTGCGCCAACTTGGGTAGTTTTCTCCTTAGAGTTTTCACAAAAACACCTAGTCAATTCTACTCCAATCCATGCCCCACTCTTGTGAAGTTTTCATGCTGAAGACTTCACTCTTCTAAACACCTTTACCTAGCCTCCTCCTTCACACATTGGACGCCTAGCAAGCTTGGTGTGGTGATCAATTGGTGGATTCAAGAAAGAGTTCTTGCATCTTGACGTTGGTGGTGTGGATCAACGTTAGAGGGTTTGAACCCTTCAAACCTGACACTGATCTCCTTGGTGTTTGAATCACAGACAAAGGTAACATCATGTTGTCTTAAAGCATGATTCTTGAATGCATGTGTCATTCCGCTTGAAAATTGTTTGTTTTTCCCTCTCATATGCTTCGTCCTTCAAGGCCAGTTTACTTTCAGTGACTAGATTTTTTTTTGGGTTTATTTGATGGGTTAATGAGTTTAGAAATTTTTAAGCTATGATTAAGGAAATACTCAAATAAGTAGAGGGGAATTAATTTATTGGATCGGTTTGGATTGGATCGGTTTGGATTGGATCAGTTTTCATAAACCCATCCAAAAATCGATCCAATCCAATTAAAATTTGTGGTTTTTAATCAATTTTCGGTTTTTCAGTTTTTGATTTATTCAGTTATCGATTTTTCAGTTCGGTCACCGCGGTTTTAATCGGTTGATGAACACCCTTACCTTATGTTCCGGATGGCCCAAACCCAGAAGAAGCCCAATAACTCCTTACCCGGGGAGGCCCAGTCGCAAAGAAGCCCAGTGACGGGAGCCCAAACTTCTCGCCCACATACACTTCAACCCTAGCAAATGCCCCAGGGCGCTGGCCCCGAGGCGGCTCGCGTCCCCAGGTGAGACACCAAAATGTCTCACCTAGGAACCCCCAACACCCTGCAAACTGCCCCAGGCTCCATAAGAGATAATCGCCCCACTATCGCACGCTGACACCGCCAAGAGCAGACGTTGTATCACTGCTACCACTGTGGTGTCAGTCACCCCCAGCGAACCTTGAGGAGCGTTGATGTAAGAACCTGCACCGCTAATTAAGGTAATTAATGAATTAATGGTGATAATTAGGAAATAATTCCATAACTGACCCTAATAATTATTATGAGGCTTTAATAATTATAATTAGTGGGTAAAAATGCTGAAAGTAGCTTTTAGGAAGAAAAGTGCAGATACCGGTTCAGCTAGTCGGTATAAATGCGTACCGAAAAAGTATGCCGGAAAATAATAATAAGTGCATGATAATTACTAGAATAATATGTAGGACTTGTAAAACGAGTTTCAAGTCAAAATAATGAGATTTGATGCCAGAACTGATATGGAAAAGCGCGTACCGGAAAGGTTCTCCGAAAAATAAAATAAAAAATTGATAAATCTTAGAAAAATATGTAGGTTAAGATTCCAAATTTTAGGATCAAGATCTTTTGCGTAGCTATTAAGGCTAATACTGCGCATTAATTGGCTAAGTGGCTATATATATGCATACTAGGCACATAACCCTAGGCCATACACAATTCCTACGTGAACTTTGCTGCAGCCTTGTGACTAGCCACCTTGCTTCTCCATTTCTTCCTCCTTTCTCACCAAAGTCACCTCCTTTGATCATTGGTTCCCTTCTTGATCAAGTAAACACTTGAGTGTGAGCATTGGAGAGTGCTTAGGGTGCCTTTTCTAAGTTGTGAGTTTCTGTTTGGGATGGTTGTGAGGGCTGTCTTGTTGGGTTAGTGGTGGTGAAGTATGGTTCTTGGTTTGTGAGGCTTCAAGGAGCTTCCTTTGTGAAGAAAGGTCCTTGCTTGGGTGGCATTTTCGTGCACCCTTGAAGTCAGAACCTTTGGTGTTGGTGGTGAGCTCCAAGAGCAGCCGTTGCCTCTGTTTTGAACCTTT
Organism: Gastrolobium villosum; assembly: GCA_032173675.1. Taxonomy (NCBI): domain Eukaryota; kingdom Viridiplantae; phylum Streptophyta; class Magnoliopsida; order Fabales; family Fabaceae; genus Gastrolobium; species Gastrolobium villosum. The sequence continues at coordinate 66,573 of JAVKPL010014258.1, read as the reverse complement.
GGTGAGTTGTCTTCACTTGATCATGTGTTTTGATGGGTTAAAGGTGTCATCTTTGCATGTAATTGGGTTAAGTAAGTAACCAACTGGAATGTTAACCTAAGTGGGTATAAAAATGCATGCTTTAATGTTTTGAAGTGTTAAAAATGGAACCTTGGAAGGATATCTTCACGAAATGCAGAAATTGCATTCAGTCGTGAAATATCCGGATATTTGTCGAACAGATATCCGCATATTTATATCCGGATATGGTATCCGGATATTGATATCCGGATATGGTATCCGGATATTGATATCCGGATATGGGACCTTGATATCCAGATGTTGTATATCCGGATATGGTCAGTGAGATGTCCGGATATTGCCTATCCGGATATGCCACGAGGAATATCCGGATATTCTGGGATTTTGAAGAACAGTAGCTTTTATGTGCAAACAGTAGGCTATTGGGGGTTTGTGGACCCTAGATTAAGGAAGTTGGACTTCTGTAATTAATGAACTAAGTCAGAATCAAGTGATTAAGGGCTTATGGCTTTGTATGGAGCCTTAAGACGTAAAACGTAAAGAAAAGGCGTTGTCTTTTAGTGGTATGCTTGAGATGCTTAATTATTGATATAATACTGGTCCATAACAGATTGTGATTCTGCTGTGTTTGGACTGTGAGCTTGTGGACTCTTGGCTTTGGGTGTTAGCTTGCAAGGTAAGCTTTCGTGTCCTCGGTTTAGCCATGTTGTGGTTCCACCATGTTCCATGGGGATATGGTATATGCATGCTGTGTTTCATGCTTTTGAACATATGAAACGTTGATTGAACTTTACATGTAATGGCTTTTAATATGCATGTGTTGTTCCATCTTGACGGTAAGCCTGAGTATGTGGCGTCATACAATACGGTGATCCAGGCTGGATGCAAGTGGCGTCTTGCACTATATGTAGGAGATAGACGTATTCCTGCATTTCTCTGGCCAGTAGAATAGTACTGACACACATGACATGATTATCTACTGCATTGCATTGTTTTAGAATTGATGATGATGAACTGCTTTTAAACTTATATTGCACATGTAAGTGAGCTTGGGGTGGAAGATCCTTGAGGACCCCTTGTCTTACTGAGATTTCTGGTTTAGAGATCTCACCCCACGTTTGGGGAATGCTTATTTCAGGTTCAGGTAGTATGGGGGATGATGTCTCTGGTGGCAAGAGGCCAGAGCATGATTGATGATTATTGTTATGACTGCTTTGTTGATAGCATGACTGGACTGGATGCTATTTATTCTTTCCGCATCTTTATTAGTGTGTTGTTATTGTTGAGACTGATGTTGGGCCTTGCGGCCTTATTTGAGTGAGCATGGGGTTTGTCTATGTCACTTTATGTTAGTATTTTGAGCTGAGTTGTATAAACTGATTAGTTGGTACGGTCTACGTGTTGTAGTTCTGTGACTAGAGTTTTATACTTATGCTATTTATTTAATAAGGTATTTTAGTTAGCTATTTTATTGCAATTACATACGGGCAATGTTTTTATTAACTGTTTAATAAGCAAGTTGGTAATGATAATGGCATCATAATTGAAAAGAAAAAGATATTCCGTATTTTTAATTAAGCGCAGCTTAATACGATAGTATGATAACATTACCAGATATATACGGGGTGTTACGGTTGACATCTGCATGTCGATCCCTAACGGATCAAGACACCCAACCCCTATAAATACCACCCTCCACATACAGAGGAGGGCATCTTATGTACTATTATTATGCCCATTCTGATTTAGTCTTATACACACACACACATCTTCCATTGTTGTTAGCTTACCTCAAACTTGGAACGATACCTTATAGCCTGGTCATTACCTCAGCTATAGTTATCATCCTTGTAATGACTGTATAACACCTCAAATATTTAAATGTTTATTTTAATGATATATTGAGAAATGAAAGTTGGTGGATTAGTGAAAATCCAAGGATTATGGCCAAAATGGGCAAAAGGGGCAAAATGGTAAATTGCCAACCGTGTGTTAAGAGGCAAAAATACTGAGTTAGAGATTTCAAATGACAAAAGTAATGCTGAAAATGGAATCAGGGCGGAAAATTGAGTAAATAGGCAAATTTGGGAAAAATTGATGAATAGTGAATTTTTAGTGTTAAAATACTGAGGTGTGAGCGTACCAATAGGTGAGAAATTTTTATCAAGATTTTAGAGAAAGAAAAATATGTCATGGACTGGAAAAATATTTAGATTAAGGATTTGTGATCGGAATTTTTATCGGAGTTAAAGTTAGATCGCGTGTGGGACCCGTGTGACCGAAGTCACTCGGCCCCACCTCCTTTTCTTTCCTTCTTTCCTCTCATTTTCCTCTCCTCCTCGCGCGCTCACAGTGAAGAAAGAACCAAACACCATTCCTCACCATTTTCTTCCATCTCTTCCCATTTCATCATTTCTCCACCGAATCGCTTGATTTTGGTGTCGAAATCTATCGTAAACAACCTTCCAAAGCCATTGGTAACACTTAGAAGCCTTGAATCCATCTCTTTGGCCGCGTTTTTGAGCAACTCAGATTCGACCCATTAGTGTTCTTGGAGATTTCTTGGAGTTTTGACCTTCAAATGGTTTAGTGGAGCCTTGGTGGTGATCATACAACATATTGTAAGTATATTTGTAGTCTTTTGATGGTTGATTTCATAGATCTATGAATTTGTGTTCAAAGCTTTGATTTTAGATGTGTGATGATAGAGAGCCCAAATGGAAAAATGTTATTAGATGAAAAGGCCTTAGAATCATGTTTGTAAGCTAGAAATGCTATGTTAAATTTTGGTGAAAAATATAGGTTTTTAACTTAGAGGAATTTGAGGAAATTTGATGAAAAATGAGTTTTGGTGTAATTTGGATTTCATGATTGTTGTAGGGTGCCTCACACGGTTGAGATTGTGAAAAGTTAATTTGGAGCATACGTTTGGAACGGTGTTGCTCGTGCTAAGGTAAACTCTTGGAACTTGGGTTTAATCCCTAGTGAGCTCCACCACACCTAGAGGAAGGTTGTGGTTGGATTATGTGGTTATGACATGATGTGTTTGTGTGCTTGTATGCATATTGCTTGTATTGTGTGAAAATTGTGTGGTCACTGGCCAGTTGACGAGTGGAGTTTGGACATCCGCTGGATTCATCCTTGTGAGAATGCCAGTCGGGTATTGCCGTGGAGTCGACTCTGGGAGTGGCGCCAGGATGATCCAAACGTGGGACGTCCGCCGGATAGGGCTCATGAGGAGTTCCGGTTGGGTATTGCCATGGAGTCTTCTCAACCATGGGAGAGGCGCCAGGACGGTCTCGGGAGTTATATGATGGAGTCCTTGAACATGAATCCATGAGTGGATGTTCTTGGGTGTCTCCAGGTGGATGGTGATATTGTCTTACTTGCATGCCATATTATGTCATTTTGATACATTTTAGTGAGCCATGGAGTGGAGAGAGCCTCTAGCTCCATTGGTTTACTGAGATATATCCGTATATCTCACCCCGTGTTTGGGGGACCACATTTCAGGTCACTATGAGCCGGGAGGAGCTTCGGGCAAGAAGCCCGTATAGTGGACGTTGGATGGGCATGCGGTGCATTGGATTGCATGACCTTTTGGAGGAGTTTATGGAGTGCACATAGCATACCATTAGTATTTTGAGACTTAGGTCATGAACATATTGCATGATGTTATTTCCATGCTTTTGTTAGTGTTCATGGTCATATGCTAAGTCTTGTTTATGCTTTATTATTCATGGCTTGGATAACTGTATATTTGGAGTGAGCATGGGACTTGTCCATTGCCACATTCATAGCCTTGAAGTCTTGATGTGTAATGATGTAAAATGGTCCATATTTGCATGTAAATGGCCATTATTTTGAGAATGTTGTAAATGATGTTTAACTTAAGGAAATCGAATGATGGAAGGGCCTAGAGCCAACATTAGGACATGATTATGTGTTGTGTGGAGTACCAAGGGGTTAGGGATGGATTACACACCCTTTTTGGGGCTCAAAACTGCTGTAATCTGTCATTTTGCTGCATAGTAATCGATTACCCAAACATGGTAATCGATTACCATGCAACAGGGGACGAAAAATTGGCTACTGTCTGCACTGGTAATCGATTACTGGCCTTTGGTAATCGATTACCATGTGAGGTAATCGATTACCCAAAGATGGTAATCGATTACCAGAACAGAGGAGGAAGAATTTTGGCTACTGCCTCATTTTTGACAGGTGGTAATCGATTACCACCCACTGGTAATCGATTACCACAGTGTAATTTTCGAAAATTCAGTTTTTTCTAGACTAAAAGAAAGGGGCTTAACTTGATGGGTAGAACTCCAAATGATACGTGGTTTGAAACCACGCGTAGACAACGTAAAGGACTACAACTTGGTAAAATGAGAGAGTAAGATGGTGAGTTTAAATGAATTGAATAAAAGGGAAGATTGATGATGTTAGAAAGTGTATGATTCCGCAAATGGTATTTACAATTATAGTGTGGTTTTAATTGATTACGGGAAAAGTGTTTATGTAAGAAAAAGAATATGTTAAAAGAAAAATTTGCCCGTAATTTGATTAACCTAATCACTGTGATTGTAACTGCGCTTAATATCATAATCAATGTTAACAATACCGGTGTACAACGGGCTGTTACATTTTATGGTATCAGAGCAGTTTTGTTTAGGGAACTCTGATTGTTTGTGTATGTTGTATCTTGTGTGTCATAGCTATCTGTGAACTATTTATGATTAATGTATATGTGATTCCTCAGTGTGGGTCTGATCAACTCATTCCTTTGTGTTACATGTACAGATATCATGAGTAGGGCACGAGGTCGCCGTGGGGCACGTGGTGCAGGTCCTTTGCCACCGGATCCGGTCACTGCAGCACTGAATGCTCTGCAGGCGGAAACGGCTGCAAATAGAAATATGACTGAGAACCTGATGAAAGCTAATCAGGATATGATGCAGGCCTTTATGGCTGAGATGAGGGCGGATAGAGGTCGTCCTAGGAGGGAGGATACACCTCCACATACGGCTACGGTGACTCCTACACCGACGCCATCAGTTACTCCTCAACAGGGGGAGAGTCGGGCTAGTCACCACACTGGTGAGGCTAGTCATCATACTACTACTGATCCGAGCTATATTCCTGATCCGTCATCTGTTGCCCAATCTACTGGGGCTGCTGGGCAGGTGCTTGATAATGCTGATGATGAGCGTAGGCTCATATCCTTTCGGAAACATAAGCCACCCGCATTTCTGGGGTCAAGGGACCCAAAGGAGGTCACTGCTTGGTTGAGGGGTATGGACAAGATTTTTCAAGTTATGAGGTGCCAAGATCCGCAGAAGTTGTTATATTCTGTTTATATGCTGGAGGGTGATGCCCAGGAGTGGTGGGACAATGTGTCTCGCCCATTTATTATTCAGGGTGAGGTCCTTACTTGGACTATGTTTGAAGGATTATTTCATGAAGAATATTTTCCCCGCGATGTTCGGGAGGCTAAGCAAGGTGAATTTGATAATCTGGTACAGGGAGTTATGACTGTGGATGCCTATGTGGCAAAATTTAATGAGCTTGTGAAGTTTGCTAATTATGGAGGTACTCTACCTACTCCGGAATTCTTGTCAGCTAAATTTCAAAGAGGGCTGAGTGAGAAGATTGCAAAGAGGATGTCTAATACTGCGGTGAGGAACTTTGCTGATTTGGTGACCCAATGTAAGAGGGTCGAGACTGTTTATGGAAGGTATCCGAAATCCGATTCGACAAAAGAGCAAGATGTTAAGAGGACACCTGGTCCTTCTGGTAATACAAATAGGGGAGGCTTTAATAATAATAACAGGGGTAGGGGGTTGCATGTGAGGCAGCCTCCTGGTCAGTTCAAGAGGGGTGGAAATACTGGTGGTGGTGGTGCTTCGAACAGATACTTTACCCCACAATGTGGGAAGTGTGGGAAATACCACAGAGGCGTATGTGGTGCTGGTACGTCGAACTGTTTTAGATGTGGTCAGAGTGGCCACTTTGCTAGAAATTGTCCATCTTCTTCGGGGCAGGCTGCGAATCTGCAGGCCTTGCCGCCAGCTACTACTACTACTGCTACTCCTATTGCTGTTGTTCCTACTGTGGGACGAGTTTATACTACAAATGCACAACGTACTGAAAAGGCTCCGAATTTGGTTAAAGGTATAATTTTTCTATCTAATGTTGATTTGTCTGTATTGTTTGATTCGGGAGCAACACATTCATTTGTGGCGGACTATGTGGCTAAGGCGTTGGACTTAAAGGTAACACGGATGGTTCCTCCGATGCGCATTACTACTGCTACAGGCGAGGTTAGTGAATCGTCTTGGATTTGTGAAGATGTGAAGTTCACTTATTTAGGCAGGGGTTACACCATTGATTTAATTATCTTACCCCTGGCCTCTGTCAATTTAATTTTGGGGATGGATTGGTTGTCTCGGAACTGCGCAATGATTGATTGTTGCGGGAAGAGGTTGTTGCTATCTCACGAGAGGTCGTCTGTTTGTCCGTCTTTGTATTTGTCTGTCAGTCAGACTGTGAAAGCCTTGAAGGCTGGAGATCTGGGTTAGGTTTTGTTGGGCGGATTGGTGGGTGACAAAAAGGAAGAGATTTCTGCTATACCAGTTGTTAATGAGTTTGAGGATGTATTTCCGGATGAGATACCGGAATTTCCGCCAGAGAGAGAGATTGAATTCTCGATTGATTTATTGCCTGGTGTGGGGCCGATCTCCTTGGCTCCATACCGGATGTCGCCACTCGAGTTGGCTGAATTGAAGAAACATATTGAAGAACTGTCTGCGAAGAATTTTATTAGGCCGAGTGTGTCTCCGTGGGGGGCACCGGTTATATTTGTAAAGAAAAAGGATGGTAGCATGAGATTGTGCACTGACTACCGACAGCTGAATAAAGTGACTATTAAGAACCGGTACCCATTGCCGCGTATTGATGATTTATTAGATCAGTTGAGGGGTGCCTGTGTATTTTCAAAGATTGATCTCCGGTCCGGATATCACCAGATTCGGATTAAACCGGAGGATGTACCTAGAACAGCTTTCCGATCCAGATATGGACACTTTGAATATCAAGTGATTCCTTTCGGGCTTACTAATGCCCCTGCGGTGTTCATGGACTATATGAACCGCATCTTTAAACCGTATTTGGACCAGTTTGTAATTGTGTTCATTGATGACATTTTGATCTATTCTAAGAGTAAAGAGGAGCACATGGACCATTTGAGGACTGTGTTGCAGGTGTTAAAAGATAAGAAGCTATATGCTAAACCGTCTAAGTGTGAATTCTGGTTGTCTGAGGTGCAATTTTTGGGTCAAGTTATTTCTGCAAGCGGTGTTGCAGTGGATCCAAGCAAGATTGAAGCGGTGAGTGACTGGGAACGACCTAAGACTGTGACAGAGATTAGAAGTTTTCTGGGGCTTGCTGGCTATTATCGCCGATTTATACAGGGATTTTCTGCTATGGTTTTACCGTTGACCCGATTGACACGAAAGGATACTCCTTTTGTGTGGACCCAGGAATGTGAGGACTGTTTTCTGCTACTTAAAGAGAAATTGACTACTGCTCCGGTGTTGACTCTACCTGATCCGGAGGGTGAGTTTGTATTATATTGTGATGCTTCTAAGAAAGGTTTAGGGAGCGTACTGATGCAGGAAGGGAAAGTGATTGCATATGCGTCTAGGCAGTTAAGGCCGCATGAAGAAAATTATCCGACGCACGACTTGGAGTTGGCTGCTATTGTGTTTGCCTTGAAAATTTGGAGGCATTTTCTGTATGGGATGAAATTTGCTGTGTTCAGCGACCATAAGAGTTTGAAATATTTATTTGATCAGAAGGAGCTGAATATGAGGCAGCGTAGATGGGTTGAATTCTTGAAGGATTATGATTTTGAGCTGAAATACCAACCGGGAAAGGCTAATGTTGTGGCAGATGCATTGAGTAGGAAGTCTGTAAATTTATCTCATATGATGATGTGGGATAATGAAGTGATTGAGCAATTCCGTGATATGAAAATAACGGATTTCTTTGCAGGAAGAATGTGCGACATGGAGTTGACTCGGATTGAAAACGAGTTGCACGAGAAGATTAAAGAGACTCAAATCAGAAATGAAAGTATAAAGTATTTGAAAGGCCAGAGTGGCATATCTGTTAATGAACAGGGACTTTTGTTATATCAGGGCAGGATTGTTGTGCCCAAGGAACTTGCAGAAGAAGTTATGACTGAGGCCCACAAGGGTCAATATGCTATCCACCCAGGTGCCACAAAGATGTACCAAGATTTGAAAGTGAAGTTCTGGTGGCCTGGGATGAAAAGGGATGTTGCCGAGTACGTGTCTAAGTGCTTGGTTTGTCAGAAAGTAAAAATAGAGCATCAGAAACCTGCTGGATTACTTCAGCCGCTGGATATACCTGAATGGAAATGGGAAAGTATTTCTATGGATTTTGTTGTGGGATTGCCGAGAACTCAAGCTGGTTATGATTCGATTTGGGTTATTGTGGACCGACTCACGAAGTCTGCACATTTTCTACCAGTACGAGTAGACTACACCACAGAGAAGTTGGCTATACTGTATGTAAAGGAGATTGTTAGACTCCATGGGATACCGATTAGCATTGTGGGTGATCGGGACCCGAAGTTTACTTCGCGATTTTGGGGAGCTTTGCAGCAGGCTTTTGGCACTCAGCTTCGACTGAGCACTGCTTATCACCCGCAGACTGATGGTCAGACTGAGAGGACCATACAGACACTTGAGGATATGCTGAGAGCATGCACACTGGAACAGGGTAATGCCTGGGATAAGTACTTACCACTGGTGGAGTTTTCTTATAATAACAGTTTTCATTCCAGTCTGGGTATGGCACCATACGAGGTTTTGTATGGCAGGAGGTGTCGTACGCCCACTTGTTGGACTGAGGTAGGCGATAAAGAAAGATTTGGTCCGGATTTTGTGCAGGAAACGACAGTGCAAATTGAAATGATCAGAGAGAAATTGAAACAGGCACAGAATCGACAGAAAAGTTACTATGACAATAAGCATAGACCGTTGGAATTTGAGGAAGGTGACCATGTTTTTGTACGTTTGTCGCCGGTCACAGGTGTTGGCCGTGCGTTGGGTGTGAGGAAGCTGAGTCCACGGTTTATTGGGCCGTATCAGATTATGAAAAGAGTAGGATTGGTGGCCTATCAGCTTGCCTTACCCCCGCAGTTATCTAATTTACATGATGTTTTTCATGTGTCGCAGTTGCGACGGTATGTTCCGGACGAGTCACATGTTGTGATGCCGGATAATATTGAAATCAGGGAGAACTTGAAGACTCCCATTGGTCCTATTGCAGTATTGGACCGCAATGAAAAGAGACTAAGAAGTAAAGTGATTCCCATGCTGAAGATTCAGTGGGAAGGCCGCACACCTGAGGAGGCTACTTGGGAGCGGGAGGACGAGATTCTCCGGCTGTATCCTGAGTTGGCGAGCAGGTATGATTTAATTTTGCGGACAAAATTTCAAAAAGGTGGGGTGAATATAACACCTCAAATATTTAAATGTTTATTTTAATGATATATTGAGAAATGAAAGTTGGTGGATTAGTGAAAATCCAAGGATTATGGCCAAAATGGGCAAAAAGGGCAAAGTGGTAAATTGCCAACCGTGTGTTAAGAGGCAAAAATACTGAGTTAGAGATTTCAAATGACAAAAGTAATGCTGAAAATGGAATCAGGGCGGAAAATTGAGTAAATAGGCAAATTTGGGAAAAATTGATGAATAGTGAATTTTTAGTGTTAAAATACTAAGGTGTGAGCGTACCAATAGGTGTGAAATTTTTATCAAGATTTTGGAGAAAGAAAAATATGTCATGGACTGGAAAAATATTTAGATTAAGGATTTGTGATCGGAATTTTTATCGGAGTTAAAGTTAGATCGCGTGTGGGACCCGTGTGACCGAAGTCACTCGGCCCCACCTCCTTTTCTTTCCTTCTTTCCTCTCATTTTCCTCTCCTCCTCGCGCGCTCACAGTGAAGAAAGAACCAAACACCATTCCTCACCATTTTCTTCCATCTCTTCCCATTTCATCATTTCTCCACCGAATCGCTTGATTTTGGTGTCGAAATCTATCGTAAACAACCTTCCAAAGCCATTGGTAACACTTAGAAGCCTTGAATCCATCTCTTTGGCCGCGTTTTTGAGCAACTCAGATTCGACCCATTAGTGTTCTTGGAGATTTCTTGGAGTTTTGACCTTCAAATGGTTTAGTGGAGCCTTGGTGGTGATCATACAACATATTGTAAGTATATTTGTAGTCTTTTGATGGTTGATTTCATAGATCTATGAATTTGTGTTCAAAGCTTTGATTTCAGATGTGTGATGATAGAGAGCCCAAATGCAAAAATGCTATTAGATGAAAAGGCCTTAGAATCGTGTTTGTAAGCTAGAAATGCTATGTTAAATTTTGGTGAAAAATATAGGTTTTTAACTTAGAGGAATTTGAGGAATTTTGATGAAAAATGAGTTTTGGTGTAATTTGGATTTGATGATTGTTGTAGGGTGCCTCACACGGTTGGAATTGTGAAAAGTTGATTTGGAGCATACGTTTGGAACGGTGTTGCTCGTGCTAAGGTAAACTCTTGGAACTTGGGTTTAATCCCTAGTGAGCTCCACCACACCTAGAGGAAGGTTGTGGTTGGATTATGTGGTTATGACATGATGTGTTTGTGTGCTTGTATGCATATTGCTTGTATTGTGTGAAAATTGTGTGGTCACTGGCCAGTTGACGAGTGGAGTTTGGACATCCGCTGGATTCATCCTTGTGAGAATGCCAGTCGGGTATTGCCGTGGAGTCGACTCTGGGAGTGGCGCCAGGATGATCCAAACGTGGGACGTCCGCCGGATAGGGCTCATGAGGAGTTCCGGTTGGGTATTGCCATGGAGTCTTCTCAACCATGGGAGAGGCGCCAGGACGGTCTCGGGAGTTATATGATGGAGTCCTTGAACATGAATCCATGAGTGGATGTTCTTGGGTGTCTCCAGGTGGATGGTGATATTGTCTTACTTGCATGCCATATTATGTCATTTTGATACATTTTAGTGAGCCATGGAGTGGAGAGAGCCTCTAGCTCCATTGGTTTACTGAGATATATCCGTATATCTCACCCCGTGTTTGGGGGACCACATTTCAGGTCACTATGAGCCGGGAGGAGCTTCGGGCAAGAAGCCCGTATAGTGGACGTTGGATGGGCATGCGGTGCATTGGATTGCATGACCTTTTGGAGGAGTTTATGGAGTGCACATAGCATACCATTAGTATTTTGAGACTTAGGTCATGAACATATTGCATGATGTTATTTCCATGCTTTTGTTAGTGTTCATGGTCATATGCTAAGTCTTGTTTATGCTTTATTATTCATGGCTTGGATAACTGTATATTTGGAGTGAGCATGGGACTTGTCCATTGCCACATTCATAGCCTTGAAGTCTTGATGTGTAATGATGTAAAATGGTCCATATTTGCATGTAAATGGCCATTATTTTGAGAATGTTGTAAATGATGTTTAACTTAAGGAAATCGAATGATGGAAGGGCCTAGAGCCAACATTAGGACATGATTATGTGTTGTGTGGAGTACCAAGGGGTTAGGGATGGATTACACACCCTTTTTGGGGCTCAAAACTGCTGTAATCTGTCATTTTGCTGCATAGTAATCGATTACCCAAACATGGTAATCGATTACCATGCAACAGGGGACGAAAAATTGGCTACTGTCTGCACTGGTAATCGATTACTGGCCGTTGGTACTCGATTACCATGTGAGGTAATCGATTACCCAAAGTTGGTAATCGATTACCAGAACAGAGGATGAAGAATTTTGGCTACTGCCTCATTTTTGACAGGTGGTAATCGATTACCACCCACTGGTAATCGATTACCACAGTGTAATTTTCGAAAATTCAGTTTTTTCTAGACTAAAAGAAAGGGGCTTAACTTGATGGGTAGAACTCCAAATGATATGTGGTTTGAAACCACGCGTAGACAACGTAAAGGACTACAACTTGGTAAAATGAGAGAGTAAGATGGTGAGTTTAAATGAATTGAATAAAAGGGAAGATTGATGATGTTAGAAAGTGTATGATTCCGCAAATGGTATTTACAATTATAGTGTGGTTTTAATTGATTACGGGAAAAGTGTTTATGTAAGAAAAAGAATATGTTAAAAGAAAAATTTGCCCGTAATTTAATTAACCTAATCACTGTGATTGTAACTGCGCTTAATATCATAATCAATGTTAACAATACCGGTGTACAACGGGCTGTTACAGACTGATACCCTAAGGGGTACATAGTGGGTTGTAGATTCTAACGGTACATTGGTGCCGTCTGTGGGAAGCCATAAACTTCAATTCCCACTCTCTTGCTAAAATCCGCAAGACGCATTACACAGTTACATAACCAAACATGGTTGTCACTACTAGAAGAGATGAACAAGCTAGAGCAGTTACCCCAAATGGTCACGTTCAAACAGTATAGTCAAACTCTCCACCATCCATGCACTCAGCACCAGCTGGGCGAGCTGCTGGCGAACCTCTCCCCCCAGTGCTGCAATCGGTTGGCCCGCAAACACCATCAGCAGGCGTTAGGATAACACCGCTGCAACATCGCGTAGTTTTACGTGAAATGCAAGGTGAAAATTTAATCACGAATCAACCCCCGCCACCAGGAGTCCACTTCGGAATGCCTCTCCCCACTGCAGTCCCAAGGGCCTTTCCACTCGCCCATCGTCCACAACCGACCCAAAGCCAGCCAGTAGCCATGTACAATGATCACCAAGTTCCCATGGTTGCCCCATATCACCCAGGACCATACACCCATAACGTCATTGTTCCTTTCCCACAACCTTTCCCAACAGGCTTTCCTTTCCATGGTTACCAGGTACACCCCCATAACGTTGTCTTTCCACAACCCCAAGAGTCAGCTGCAATCCGTACGTCGCTCGTCAAGCCTCGGCCCTCTCATACTCGGCTGAGGCCCCCCAAATGCCTCGCCCACCGCCAGTCTTGCAAGCCCAAATCCCGAATATACGAGTAACACCTGCCAGCACCTCTGGACGTAATAAACCCCTGACCAACAGCCTACGCCTAACACCTATACCTCTCGGTTTCAAGGGACCATCCAATATTATCACTTTCGTAGGAGACACTGATCCCTTTGAATGGGTTTAGAAGTTTGAACCCGCAATGACCCTTAATGGCGAGACCGACCTCCTGATGTACAGGACTTTTCCTACGCTATTAGGCGGGAGGGCCTTAACCTGGTATACCACGTTACCAACTGGCAGCATCGCATCCTGGGATGACTTGGCAAGTAAATTTTAAACCCACTTTGCCACCAGCCGTCCTGTGCCCAAGTCCGTTCACTCCCTTGAAAAGGTTCGCCAATAACCGGGAGAATCCCACAGGTCCTTTCTAGACCGCTTTGATAAGGAAGCTCTGCAAATACAGGGCGTGGACCCTAAAGTGCAAGTACATATCCTCCTGTCAGGTTTGCGATAAGGATCGTTCGCCTACGAACTTGCTCGCCATGAAATCACCGACCTGGAAGAGGTGAAAAGGAAAGCGCAGGAGTTTATGCGCATTGAAGAATACAAAGGAGGTCGGGTGGAGGAGGCCCATACCCAAGAAAGGAAAGGTGATAAAGACAAAGATCACGGTGAAGAATGACGGAAAGGCCATAAACCGTCCAAATACGTCGGTCGCCCATTGGGGCGAGACGTATTAGGGCGCCAGACTCACAGCGTCCTGTAGACGGAGTATAAAGAAGAATTGCGAGACAGCCCGAAGCACCAACAGCAGACCCGCGAAGGCACCGTATTCTGTAAGTATCACCGCAGCAATGACCACAGTACTGAAGAATGTTGACATCTCAAAGATGAGATTGACGAACTTATCAAAGGTGGGGCTCAGCGACACGCAGACGATAATACACGGGGCGTTGGGAACAGCAGGAGACACCGCCAGTGTAGCCGGTCCCCAAACCGAAGGAGAAATAACTAGCGGGGTTACCAACCTCGCCATGAACGGGATCGTAGAGAAGACTCCCCACGAGGTCGCAGTGTGCCGGTTAACCGAGATGATAGAGGAAGGCGCTAAGGGGAGGATGAAGATTCAGCAGTCTTCAAGCATGGGGTAATAAACATGATTTCTGGCGGCCTAAGTGGAGGCGGAGAGAGTTAACGCCAGGAAAAGATACTTGAAACAATGTTTGGTGGTCTCTGGTAGAACCATTTGCAAGGTCAAGGTAGGTTCAGGTCCAGCCAAGCCTAAAATCGTTTGGGATTACAGCGACTTGGGTGATGTCCTTCCCGGACATGACGACCCCTTAGTCATCCAAGCAATAATCGCCAATTTCGGTGTCAATCGTGTGTTTTTTGATCACGGCAGCTCTGCTGATATTTTATTTTTACCATGTTTCAAAGCATTGGGATTTACCGTTAATGACTTGACCCCAGTTGCAGATGAACTCTCAGGTTTCAACGCAACAACTACCAAGCCACTCGGCATGATAAACCTGTGTTTATCATTGGGAACACCACCCACGTTGAGGTCAGCCGACATCCAATTCCTGGTGCTGGACACCCAGTCAGCTTACAATGTCATCCTCGGTAGAAGAATGTTCGCCGCATTTGAAGCAAGCGTGTCGCACCCTCACTTGGCGATGAAGTTCGTGGCGAGGGACAACAACGTCGCCATGGTTAAAGGTGATCAAACGGTGGCCAGGAGTTGCTACAATATATCCCTGAGGCCAACACCTAAGGCCAGCTGCAAAGATCAACCGCCACCCAGCCAGATAGTAGCCCAAGCAACAACAAGCGACCCTAATGGTAAAGGTAAAGAACTGAACCAATGTTTCCTTGTAGAATTTGATGCAAGAGACGATCCCTGGAGATAGCATTCCACGCCCACACCTGACAAAGCATTGAACCATGTAGTGTTAGGCGACGAAGAGCAAACAACCACCGTCGGGGCGTTCATCAACCCCGAGATGAAAAGTAAATTGATCAAGCTGTTACGGGATAACAAAGATCTGTTCGCGTGGAAGTCATCTGATATGCCCGTTATTGATCCGGAAGTATGTTGCCATCGGTTATCTATGGACCCCAAAGCAAAGCCCGTCTCACAGGAGAAGAGGAAATTCGGCCCTGATCGCCAAAAGGTGATTGATGAGGAAGTAAAGAGGCTCAGAGACGCTGGCTTCATCCGAGAGATCAAGTATACAACGTGGTTCTCCAACCCAGTGTTGGTCAAAAAGCCAAGTGGGGCGTGGAGGATGTGCGTTGATTACACTAATCTCAACAAAGTATGTCCCAAGGATGCCTACCATTCCCCAGCATAGACCAGTTAGTAGACAACGCATCCAGATTCAAACTACTCTCATTCATGGATGCGTATTCAGGCTATAACCAAATTCCATTACTGGAGGAGGACCAAAGCAAAACAGTGTTCATCACCCAGAACGCCAATTATTGTTACACCATGATGCCCTTTGGGTTAAAAAATGCTAGAGCCACATACCGGCGGATGATGAATGAAGTATTCAAAGACTTGATTGGCGAGAGCATCGAGGTCTACATCGATGACATGATCGCCAAGTCACAAACGCCTGAACAGCATTTGTCACACCTTGAGGGCGTGTTCAGCAGGTTGAGGAAGTACAACATGCGACTTAATCCTAACAGGTGCGCATTTGGAGTCCCAGCCGGCAAATTTCTAGGCTTTATGCTGACCGAGAGAGGCATCGAGGTCAACCCTGATAAATGTAAGGCGGTTCTAGATATGCGAAGCCCCCAAACGGCAAGGAAGTTCAACAACTAACTGGAAGGTTGGTGGCCCTTACTCAGTTCTTAACCAATTCTGCGCATAATTCCCTCCCTTTGTTTGGCCTGCTCAAAAAAGGTCACACTTTTCAATGGTCTGATGATCGCGAGAAAGCCTTCCAGGAATTTAAAAGAGTCGTATCTTGCCCGCCCGTTCTTACAAAGCCAGACAGCGGAGAAACCTTGTTCTTGTATCTCACCGTCGGAATAGAGGCCATCAACGCCGTATTAGTCAGAGAGCCAAAAGGGGAAGCACAAAATCCAGTGTACTTCATTAGAAAAGTTCTGTAAGGCGCTGAGCTCAGGTACCAGCAAGTAGAAAAGGTCACTCTCACACTCATTTTTGCAGCCCGAAGGCTACGGCCGTACTTCCAGTGCCACCCAATCACTGTCAGAACCAATCAGCCCATTCGCCAAGTGTTCCAAAAGCCTGACCTTGTCGGACGGATGATGTCACGGGCGATTGAACTGTCGGAGTACCAAATCAGTTATGAGCCGAGAACAGCCATTAAAGCTCAAGCCCTCACAGACTTCATATCCGAGATGACCCATGCCAATACAACGGAGGAGCAAGTCAATAAGACTCAACCTTAGGCGACGTGGAAGTTGTATGTTGACGGTTTTTCCAACGCCAAAGGGTCCGGTGCCGGAATGATAGTGGAAAATCCGGATGGCGTGGCCATGGAGCACTCTCTGACTTTCGATTTTAACATAACCAACAACCATAACTCATATGGCCGAATCATACATCATCATGTACGAAAATTTTATCAAAAATTTTATGCTATGAACAATTCATTTAACAATCAACACAAAATCATCAAGATCAAAATGAACAAAATCAAGAACCCTAATTTTATTCATTTTGTCGAGATATGCCATGAACACTTCATGCATTTTAAAAATAAAATCATGGAGAAAATAATGCATTTGAATATTCACATCATGGCCAAATCATATTCCTTTTTAAAAGATGTTTATTTTGTAAACTTTCAAAAAGAATCAAAATAATCAAAACCATGAGTGCATGTAGATATATGAACACCATAATCAAATTAAAAATGTTCATAAAAAGACAATCCACATGCAAAGAATTAATCTTTAACAACTTTAAAGAATTTTTGACCGTGAAAAACAATTTTCACAAACAAGGTACCATCACCCGCTGATGGTAAAGCAACCGGGCTTTGATACCACTTGAAAGTAAACTGGTCTTGAAGGCCGAAGCATGTGAGAGGGAAAAACAAAAAAATTTCCTTGCAGAAACACACATGCATACAAATCTCATGCTTTAAGACAACATTATGTTACCTTGTTTATGATCCGATCACCAGGGAGATCAGTGTCAGGTTTGAAGGGTTCTAACCCTCTAACGTTGATCCACACCACCCAGGTCAAGATGCAAGAACTCCTTCTTGAAAGCCACCAGATGACCACCACAGAGAGGCTTGCTATGCGCTAAATAAGTGAAGATGAATTATGAGATTAGGTCTTTATCCAATTAAGATTCTGACCTAGTGGTCATCACATGACCACCCTCATTGTGCGCCCCACTCAGTCCCATAATGAGTCCAGATACGTTGAGTAATTGCATTCAAATTTGAACCAACTCACTCACTGATTCTCTCAACCAACCAAATCTGAATTGGAGCACATTTAGTTGACAAGATGACACTCATCACCAACCAAAGTGGCGCACCATATCCCTTTTGGATGAGATCAAATATCTTCTCTTGATGCAGGGGATTTGTTCCAACAAGATCTCATTTTATCGTTTTATTTTGAAACAACTTTTCATAGCCAATTCAAATTCGAATTCAAACACTTGAATTCAAACGTTCAAACATTTAAATTCAAAAATTCAAATTCAAAATTCAAATTTTAAATTCCAATTTCCAAATTCAAATTCAAAATTTCAAATTTCAAATTTCAAATTTCAAATTTCAAATTTCAAATTTCTATTTTCAAATTCAATTTCAAAATTCAAATTCCAAATTCAAATTTCCAAGTTCAAATTTCAAATTCAAAATTCAAAATTTAAATGTTTGATAATTAATTTAACTAATTAAATTAATTAGTAATGTCTTGGACCATCTAAGCCCATTACATGATCCATGCGCCCTCTTCCCTTTAGGTGGGCTTCCAAACAGCTTCTTGGGCTAACAACCATTATTAGGCCCAATACCTTTAATGCTAGATCATCATAACTATAAGGTGTTAGTGTGTGACCCATTAGGTCCAACATAGCCTCTGACATAAATGGGCTCGGGCCCAACAAGCCCACAACCCTTTTAATGACAACACAAAGCACTAGCAATGCTTTGTTGCCCCAGAGCCAGTTAGATTAATGACTTGATCATCCTATTACACATATTTGGTTACCGTATGTATTTCCCTTCGTCTCGGTTATCTTCCCATTAACCTAGGGTAAGGAAATGTATCAACCCTTGCGGTTTAGGGTAAGCTTTATTCGAAATAGGGAATCTTCAATTTACTTACTCTAAAGGCAGATCATCTCATGATCTCTTTTACTATGCATAGATTCCCGAGTCCCTGTAAATGTCATCCTGATTTCTCCGGTTTACATATAACCTAATCTCTCACAGAGATTTGACGAATTCCTTCAACTTATCATCCTAGCCCTGTGCTCTTTCAGGACAAGCCCAACAGTATACCTATGAGTCTCCATGTTTCAGGAAGACGAGGTATACAATCAAAGCATGCCATCTAGAACACAGTCTAGGTAATAACTTCTGGTCTAAGGAAAGACATACCCAAATATAAAGAGACTAGTCTAATGATACTATCTGTGAGATTTCCTCATAGAGTCTCTTTGTGGGTCTGTTCAGTGCGAGCTATACCCTTATAGGTCCACCCACGACTTTTGCTAAGACATCTCCATATCAGTAGTTCATGAGGTCTTTACCTTGTATCCATATACAAGTAGATAAGTCGTGCTAGTCTTACCCGAGATCACTTATCCCTATTCTCAGTGTCTCTAGACTAGGAACATAAAATTAGGAATAAACGTGTGGTATCAATGAATCTTCATGATCATGATCTCATCACAGCTACTCAAAAGATATATGTTCTATTCCAAGGGGTTTATCCAGTTTGTCCATAAAATATTAACAATAATATCGAGACATAATATGAAACTGGATAAAGAGTGTTTTTTCATTTGCGACAAAAAGTTCTACATCTAGTGTCCTTTATTTAATCAAAAGATTGTCTCTAGGACACTGATATATTAACAGATCGGGCCCCCCATGTCCTAGCCAGCTCCTCGGCAGGAATGTCAGCAACAGATCGAAACTTTTTCTTGGCGACGTGCACTGCTTTCTTTTTTCCTTTGTCAACTCCCTTGTTTGGGGCCACCGGGGCAACTATAGGAGCCGGAACCCCGCCGCTGGCTCCTCTTATTTTCTGCGCCACCTCATGCGCAATCGCCAAAGCATCCATGGACAAGCTTTCAACTGCAAGTAAGGAGATACACACACATTAGCAAGTACAAAAGGTATAAACGTGTTAGGAAAGTCAAAGCATAAGGAAGTTAAGCGCCAATAAAGAAGCTCTAAGTTATCGCCACACCTCCATAGCACAACTCCTTCTTAGTAGGCCATGGACTAAAAGACCCCTTTTTAAGCTCGACAAACCAGTCGACCACCAACTTTTCCTCTGGTGACAAGGTGTCATACCATACGAGTAATGGTTGGCGGGAGTCCCGTAATGCAACTTAGACCAATATAGCGCAAAGCGGCTCACACCGCTTTCCCAGTCAACGAAAAAATGAGCTTCTCCTTGATCAAGGGAAGGTTGCACCCAAAAGAAGGTTGTCCGCCATTTCTTATATGAATCGGCATACATTGTAAACCTCGCCCCTAGCTTGTTCGCAGCTTTTATAGAAACCCAACCAAGTTTCTTCAAAGACGAGGATACTTGGAAGCAATGGAAAAATAGCCGCACAGTGCATACCCACCCGAAGTACTTGCAAATCTTCTCAAAGACACGCAAAAATGCCCAGGCGTTAGGGTGTAGTTGAGAAGGAGCAACTTACAGATGGACTAGCACTCCCATCTCAAACTCTGAAAATGGAAACCGGACTTTTTGGTCCGTGAAATGGGTCTTATACGCGAAGAAACACCAGCGGGCAATTCCCTCAGGGCGGGGCTTGTTGCAGACTCGGTCATCCTCACGTACAGATTTATCTCCCACTTATAATCATCCTCACCCCCTCAGTAGAGTCAAAGTTGCCTTCAGACTGGTAATCCTCGCCCAAAATGGCGTTGTTCGTATAACGTGAAGGCGTATCTGATACATCTTCATCCACCCAGTTTCGTGCTAGCAAGCGCACGTGAGTTTGCACAATCACCATGCCCAACAAGTGCTAGAATCATCGACAGACCTAGGAGGAGGTTTAAACACAATCAAACGCCAATCATAGAAATCGGCATCAATTGAAGATAACAAAAACCTAAACCGCCAGCCCTCGCGTGCCTCACAACTCACCCCCTATGCTGTTAGCGCTTTTCCTTACCGCCAACAAACGAAGCATTGTTCAAACAACAAAAGATGTTACCTGAAGAATCTGAAGCCTCTGAACTAGACGTGTAAAAGTCTGAGTATGTAAGGGGAGAGGGCCACCAAGCAGGCGGCACCTTATATAACCCCAAATCTTCAAAGATGGCATCCTACACGCCTTGACGAATGAGGCGAGCATCCTCAAGATGGTATTTGCCTATCCGGTTGTCTGTTGACTCGTCGTACTTATGGCGATGAAAAGAGGAAGGATGGGAAGGAACATAACTGTTAGAGGTGCGTAAGGCGACTGCAGGATTTACTGAAGGATAAATTATTTGCAAAGGTCGTGGCTGGTCGTGTAATTCCAAAGGGCGATATCGGGGGTCGCGGTTAATGGAAGATATTGGGCGAATAAGTCTCCCAACCCCAAAGGTAGAACGCCGCGAAGCACGGCGGCGACGGCAAGGCCTGTTAACATCAGAAGAACGGTCTGAAAACCTAAGGTTTGCCCTTCTAGGAGAACGAAAGGAACGTTCATCCCGACGTATTTCCGGACAACGCCTACCAGATCTTTAGGCCCCCCTACCAGCCCTAGCTTTACGACCGCCATGTGAGCCAAGCCCAGGAGCCTCACCAGAGTAGGGAATCATAGCCCCCAAAGCCCTCTCTGGTAGAAGGTTTAGGATTTCGTCTTCACTGAAACCTAATAGCTCAGGGACTCTGCCGTGAGGCAGAGACGACACCCCAGGAATAAAAGGAGTAGAAGAAGGGTTGTTGACACCACTACCCCCAGGACGGCTAGCAAGATACTCCCGCATAGCAGGACCTACTTCAACACTATCGAGCGACTCAAAAGCCCCATCAAACTCTTCCTCTTTAACAACCGTTCCCAACCCAAGCAAAGCCTCAGCCGACATTTCACTAAACTTAACCATAATAGAAATGGAAAAACAGGGACCAAAACCAAAAAGAAAACGAGGAGCAAGAAAGTCACAAATACAAAGGAAAAGAAGCTAGGAATACCATACTTGTAACTATGGAAGTACTGGTATGAAGAAGGAACCGAAGAAGAGACTGCCAGCAGAAACACTTACTCGAAGATTACAAACCAGAAGTAATGCAGCAAGAAGATGAAGATCCAAAGAGTTGAGCGAAAGATTGCAAGAAGGATAAAAACTGGAGAAGGAGAAGCTTGGGAAGAGGTTCAAGGAGAGACGAAGAAAAAGAGGGTGAAGAGGTTTGTAGATTATAGAAAGAAAACAGCAAAGGGATGGAGGTTCACCTTTATAGCAAGAGAAGGCAGCGTATCAGCATACGCGTGGAGTGTCAAGCAATGGTAACCGCCAAATCTTGACAACCGTCAAACGATCAGCGGTCCTGATCAGGGATTTTATCGTAATTCCAGGGAGACAAGACGTCTTTCACGTCGCATTAATGCTGCGTACTGCACGATGGTAGGTTTCTTGCAGTTGGTCGCAGTCATTAATGTACCCATCATTGCAACCTTTCGAAAACCACAATTACAATCTAAGTTTACAACACGTGTTCGGCCAGATGGTGCGTTACAGATCAGACGTTTAACCTTCCCCTAACCGCCAGAAGCGCTACAACTGTACACACCGAAGAAGTCACCATGAGGCCAGGGAACTTAGGCGGACAGGCCTAAGGCGTTCAGTCCAACCTCGTAATCTCACCCCAAGTCGCCAACAAGCTCTGGTGTGTCACAGATCAAACGTTTAACCTTCCCCCAACTGCCAGAAGCACTACAGCTGTACACACCGAAGAAGTCGCCACGAGGCCAGGGAACTTAGGCGGTCAGGCCTAAGACGTTCAGTCCAACCTTGTAATCTCACCCCAAATCGCCAACGAGCTCACAGTTGAACCAGTAGCCAGAACCGCCTCCCTGAAACGCCTAAGGCAATCTATCTTGGCATCAAGCTATACTTGCTACCAAGCTGGGGGGCTCCTGTTCCGGATGGCCCAAACCCAGAAGAAGCCCAATAACTCCTTACCCGGGGAGGCCCAGTCGCACAAGAAGCCCAGTGACGGGAGCCCAAACTTCTCGCCCACATACACTTCAGCCCTAGCAAATGCCCCAGGGCGCTGGCCCCGAGGCGGCTCGCGTCCCCAGGTGAGACACCAAAATGTCTCACCTCGGAACCCCCAACACCCTGCAAACCGCCCCAGGCTCCATAAGAGGTAATCGTCCCACTGTCGCACACTGACACCGCCAAGAGCAGACGTTGTTTCACTGCTACCACTGTGGTGTCAGTCACCCCCAGCGAACCTCGAGGAGCATTGACATCTGTATGTCGATCCCTACCGGATCAAGACACCTAACCCCTATAAATACCACCCTCCACATACAGAGGATGGCATCTTATGTACTGTTATTATGTCCATTCTGATTTAGTCTTATACACACACACACACACATATATTCCATTGTTGTTAGCTTACCTCAAACTTGGAACGATACCTTATATCCTGGTCATTACCTCAGCTATAGTTATCATCCATATAGTGACTGATACCCTAAGAGGTACATAGTGGGCTGTAGATTCTAACGGTACACCTTCATCTTCCTACAAGTGCAAGTTCTATCTCCAATAACTCTCATCATCGTGACCCTCCCTATTTGGACACCACTAAAGATTAAACTGAACAATAAATTGTTGCACGCTACTTGTATTGCCTATATGAGTTTAAATATTTTATCCACCATCGTAAAGATATATTATAATGTTAACAGAGCTTATTTTCTCACATAGAAGAGACTTATTATTAATACTTGTTTACTTTTATAATGAGATATAAATATATGAACATAATGATGACATATAGAGTTATTAAATTATAACTATGAAATTTTTTAATGTTGCATATAATAATATATTATCTTTATGTTAAGTTGTATTATGATTTTTTAAAATTTTAAATTTTAAATATGAAATATGTATTCATATTTATTTATTCTATTGAATCAGTAACTCAGTGAGTGATCCAACAATCACCATGCCGGGATTTGCAACATTGCTCACCAATCTTGACTTCATGGCTTTGCATCCAGCCTCGAGTGATGTCTTATCACCTCTATCGCTAATCACAAGTTGGCCGGTTCAATATCAAACAAAATCCTCTTCGATGGAACAACTTGATTAAAGTTTCGTTTTCTTGTAAAACTTGACACTTTTGCAATTAAATGACACTCTGCACATTCTACAAGTTCTTCTGCAACAGTTATAATTTCATTCTGACTCGCACGTGGCTCGCTGAGAGTGTATATCTAGAAAATGAAAAACAAACAAAACGAAATTTAGAAGAGAGAAAAAAATGGGGAAGGCAAAAAAATAAAAGGGAAAAACGTACGAATTGCAACAAAAATGTACATTCAGAATTTGGGTGTTTTTTTTCCTTTCGTTTCGTTTTTCGCAATTTTCAGATCTCTTCTTTTTTTTCAAATCAAAACCCTAATTCCCCCAATTTCAGTTTTGTGCCTCGAAAAACCTACATCTCTCTAACAGTTAGTGCAACCGTTCGTTCTTCAAATCAACAGCTCAATCCACAGGTTCGTTCTTCTTCTCCGCCGTCTCCCTCTGTTTCTCAATTCTCTCGCTGCCTCTCTCTGTTTTCCGGGATTTTAATCTGAATCTATAGCTGTGATCTTCTGCGAATTAGACTCTTATGTGGTTTCAGTTTTTTGTTTTTGCTTTTTTTTTTACGCAATTATGAAATTCCGTAATTTGCATTCCGCATTCGGATTTATCGAATATGCTGTTTTGGAATCGAGATTTTGGGTCATGTTTGGATTGGGATTGTTTGTGGATGGATCCTTGAGACTGAGAGGCAAATCACGTGCTGGGCTCACGGTGGCTCTTTTGTTGATGCGGATTTTGTGGGTTGTTTTGGTGAGGAAGTGGAAATTTTCATGGGCTTGGTTATGTACGATGTGGTGTTTTGGTTGTTGCTTGGTTGTCTTGTCAAGAGTTTGGATTTTTATTTGGGATGACTGGTTAGTTAGTTATGCAAATTTTGGAACAGTGCTGAGCTTTGGGGAAGAACTTCTAACTTTGTGATTGAGTTGGATTGCTACCTGTGGCATGGCTTCCATATGCATCATTCCCCATCTCGTGTTTGGTTGTCAGAAGATCACATAATTTTTTTAAAATCTTGTTTGTTACTAATTAGAATATTAAATGGCAATGGTGTAGAGGAGGAATAATAAATATTGATATTGGTATTTGTGGGAGAGCCAAAAGTTTAGTGTTGTAATTGATGATTCAACATCAACATCACCTATATCCCAAATTAATTGGGGTAGGTGATAGATGAACCCACGTGAAAGATATAAAATTGTTGAAAAAAGAAAATAAAAATAAAAATAATATATATATATATATATATATGTGTGTGTGTGTATATAAATAAATAAAAGTGCAAAAGATAGGGACAAGAAGAAGTGGGGGAAATAAAGGGGAAAAAGACTAAAAAGGGACCATCTGGAACAGAGGAATAACCACGGGTCTAACCCTCCACCATACTTATAGCTTTTCTCCATTCCGTTCTAAGACATACCGTCCGCCAATCTATATCCACTCCATTAAATCGTGTTTTACTACCTTCTCCCAAGTAAGTTTTGGCCGACCTCTGCCTCTTTTTGTGTTGAGCTCTTGGTAACAAACTTCAGTTCTTACAGGAGCATCCGTGGGCCTTCTCATCACGTGCCCAAACCACCTCAATCTATGTTCTCTCATCTTCTCGGCAACCGGTATTACTCCGACCTTTCGTCGAATATCTTCATTTCTTATCTTATCCATCTTTGTGTAACCACACATCCACCTTAACATCCTCATCTCTGCTACTCTCATCTTATGCTCATGTTGCCTATGTGCTGGCCAGCATTCCGCTCCATATAGCATTGCCGGTCTTACTGTCGTTTTATAGAATTTTCCTTTTAACTTAAGAGGGATTTTGCGGTCACACAAAAACCCAGATGCACTGCACCGTTTCATCCACCCTGCTCTGATTCTATGATTTACATCTTCATCAATCTCTCCACCTTTTTGTAAAATGGAGCCCAAGTATTTAAAAGCATCTTTTTTGGGTACCTCTTGACCAATTAAATGCACGGGCTCTTAGTCCTCATCTCGTACCAGAGAAAACTCACACTTCAGATACTCAGTCTTGCTTCGACTTAATGTGAATCCTTTGGATTCCAATGTGCTTCTCCACAATTCAAGTTTTCTATTAACACCCTCCTTGCTCTCATCAATAAGCACAATATCGTCTGCAAAAAGCATACACCATGGCACTTCCTCTTGAATATCTTTTGTTAGTTCATCCATAACTAAGGCAAAAAGATAAGGACTTAGAGCCGACCTTTGGTGTACACCAACCGTGATAGGAAAATAACTTGATGTTCCGCTGCAAGCTTTTACCCATGTAGTAGCCCCATCATACATATCCTGGATTGCCTTTACATACTTTGATGAAACCTTTTTCTTCTCCAGAACCCACCATAAAACTTTCCTTGGAACCCTATCGTATGCTTTCTCAAGGTCTATGAACACCATATGCATGTCCTTCTTCTTTTCTCGGTATCTTTCCATAAGTTGTCGCATCAAGAAAATGGCTTCCATGGTACATCTTCCTGGCATAAATCCAAATTGATTTACAGAAACCTTGGTATCTCTCCTCAAGCGATGATCAATAACCCTCTCCCACAACTTCATAGTATGGCTCATTAGCTTAATGCCTCTATAGTTTGAACAATTCTGTACATCTCCCTTGTTTTTGTAGATAGGCACAATCATACTTTTCCTCCAAGCATCAGACATCTTATTTGTCTGGAGAATCTTATTGAAAAGATTGGTCAACCATTTTATTGCCACATCCCCTAGGCCTCTCCACACTTCAATAGGGACACCATCAGGTCCCAAGGCTTTATTAGTCTTCATCCTATTTAAAGCCTCCTTAACTTCATGTATATTAATTCTGCGTACAAATCTTTTATTCATATCATCATACGCGTCCTCCAAGTCCACCTCGCTTGTATCTCCATCCTCATTAAACAGCTTGTTAAAGTAGTTCAACCATCTTTCATTTACATCTTCATCTCTCATCAGAAGTTTTTGATTTTCATCCTTGATGCATCTAACTTGGGTGAGGTCTTTACTTTTCTTATCCCTTATCTTTGCAAGTTTATAAATATCTCTTTTACCATCCTTGCTCCTAAGATTTTTATACAACTCGTCGAAAACCTTGCCCCTAGCTTCTCGCACTTCTTTCTTTGCATTTTTTCTCGCTAATCTAAACTTTTGCAAGTTCTCTTCACCGGGACTTTTATGCAAAGATCTAAAGCACTCATTCTTATGTTTAATTGCCTCTTGCACCTCTCCATTCCACCACCATGTTTCCTTTGTATAAAATCCATTTCCTTTACTTTCTCCCAACACCCTCCTTCCCAAATTTTGAATACACTTAGCCATCTCATTCCATATTGCATTTACTTCTCCATCAAACTCCCAAGGTCCATCGTGCAACATTCTTTCATTGAACTCTCTCTCTTTTCCCTCCTTAAGCTTCCACCATCTTATCCTTGGGTTCTGAGCACTCTTCTTCATTGTAAGTACTTTGTTGAACCGAACATCCACGACTACCAGCTTATGTTGCGTAGCGACACACTCTCCAGGGTAGACCTTACAGTCGACATAAGAAGTTCTATCTTCCCTTCTAGCTAGAAAGAAATCAATCTGACTACGATTTTGGCCACTATGATAAGTGATTAGATGTGACTCCCTTTTTTGAAAAAAGGTGTTCACTAACATCAAATCGTACGCTAGTGCAACATTCAAGATATCTCCTCCAGTCTCGTTTCTCGTCCCATAACCAAAACCTCCATGGATTCTATCAAAACCTCCATTGCTTTTACCAACATGACCATTTAGATCTCCTCCTAAGAAAATCTTCTCCTCTCGAGGTATTCCCCTCAAAACCTCCTCTAAGTCTTCCCAAAATTGGCTTTTGTCAGTTGGTTGCAATCCAACTTGGGGTGCATACACACTGAGGATATTCAGGATTAAATCATCCACAACAAGCTTAACCAGAATAATCCTGTCACCTTTCCTTTTGACGTCCACAACTTTATCTCTGAAACTTTTATCGATCATAATTCCAACACCATTTCGACTCTTGTTAGTACCTGTGTACCATAACTTGAGACCAGTTCCATCCACTTCCTTGGCCTTTTCTCCGACCCACTTAGTTTCTTGCAAACAAACAATATTCACTTTCCTTCTAGCAAAAACATCGCCGCTGACATTGATTTCTAGTGCTTGCGTCGTCTTCTACAACTTAACCAGGAGGAGGCACCGCAACAACGATGGTTTCTGAGAACCACAGCTTCACAGAAGCTCGCATTTCCACAGAACCTCCACTTACCGGAGCCAGAGAAGGCAGTGGAGCAGGAGCCAGAGAAGACGTCGTCTCTCAATGAGCAAGAGCAATGGCGGCTGAACCAGGTATTTAGGGTTTCTTGTGTTAAAAAAACCCAAAATACGATGGGTTTCTGGTCAAATTTTTGGGTCCATGGGTTTTTCTCCATTTCCTTGAAATCATTAAACTCGTAAGTGTTTACGAGTTTGCCAAAAAACACGTGTTTTTACTGATTGAGTGCCAAAAACGAGTTTGCAATGAAACGGGAACGTTGAGGGCGACCAAAAGCGTAAACTCGTCCGAGTTTGTGAGTTTACTCGCGAGTTTGACAACCATGAATGTAACTAACACCCAAAGTATAAAGTATAACAGATTAACAACTTTCTAACAGCCCTTTTCCCTAATCACTATTCCTAACATTACTTACCCCTACAAAAGGGACCTTGTCCAAGGTCCATGAAATAGAGAAAATCGTTCATCATCCATAGCTACAAGGTGGAGGTAGAAGATCAATGGGTAATATTGCAGTGTTTCTTTGCACACATGAGATACTCCAGTTGGGGCCAGAAGGGACAAAAATTTAGTGTCTTTGTTTTTTACCAAGAAGGGTAAAAGTATCAATAGCCACCAATAAGCTATGAAAGGTAAAGGGTGCAAACCTAATCATGAAAAAATTTCGATGAGGAAATGGAAGCAGATTTGCAGTGGCTTTGTAAGGCTTCATGACAAAATTAGGAACCTTGGGGAAAGGGATGGCCAAGAAACGATTTGTGAGGTTCCCTATTTGATCCATGTTCTGCATTTTGCCAACACCCTCCGGTAACTTGGACTAGTTCCTACATGGCTTTCCTTGAACAGGAGGGGGCTCTTTTGGTGTCACTTGGGGTGCTGATGGAGATCGAGGAATCATAACAGGGTCAGAGAAAGCTAGCTCAAAGGGTGGGTGGGAGTAGGGATGTGCATAATGTCCAAATAATCTAAACAAATTAAAAAAACCGGTTTTTTTTAAAACAATTCAAAATCTTTATCCACTTTTTTATTTTGGATGTGGTTTGGATATCCATTTATAAATGATTTGGATATGCCAGATAACCAAACCATATCTATTTTTTTTTTCTTTAATCGTTTTTTATTTTTACTTTTCAATATAAATGCGGTTCAGTTTTTGTTTTACGCAGTTACTGTTTCAAAACTGTTTTGATTTGGCTCTTTTTCCTATCTTGTCCCGCACCAACACCAATACCAACACCATCTTTATCCCAAATTAATTGGGGCTATTTTGTCCTGCACCGTTGATAAAAAATCCAATGACCCAATTATGGAGATACTAAGTATCATAGATACCTTGTTAAATGAATTACGAATATCCAAGTCCAATTCAGCTTCACAGTAGCTTGGAAAAAAGCAACAAGAAATAGTTGGAAAAGAGATTTTTCCGAGTTTAGAGGCTCATTGTCCCTTATGCCAACAACATCTATTGTCAACTAAGTCGATATATAGATCCAAGTGCAAAACAAGGACTAAAAACTAGAAATTCCTAAACTAGAAACAATAAAGGTATTTTTTATTTTATTTCAAAAAATAAAAATAACACCTCATCAAAAATCAGTTTTGAATTTGTTATAAAACCGATTTTGAACTTGATAACCAGTATGGTTCATAACCAGTTTTGAATTAAAACCGGTTCAAAACCATAAACCGGTTTTAGAATTGGTTTCAAACCGGTTTGGACAAATTAAAAACCGATGTTAAAAAAGAAATCTGGTTCGGTTTGAAAACCGAACCATTAAAAACTGGTTCGGTTCGATTTTTGGCAAAACTGGTTATGAACCGTTCCATGCACACCCCTAGGTGGGAGTACCCAAGGCCTTATAAACCACTCATTAGTTGTATAGGCAACCAATGTGGGACTTGTAACATTCCCACCTTATTTAAGAGCCGACGTCAACGACGGCTTTCACTTTATCGACACTGACCCGATGGTAGCCTTTTCCTTTTTTGTGGCTTTACTTACCTATCAGTATTCAATACAATACCCATTTGGGAGGTATGACACCTTAATCTAGCCTCTATGTAGCCGTTTCTGTGGCCTCAACTCTCAATGAAAGCACCAATGTTAGGGTAATGACCCTAAGAGAGAGAGAGAGAGAGAGAATGAAAGAGAGAAGTAACAAGAGAACAGATCTGTTTATTCAAGAATGACTTCAGAATACATCTATCTACTCTTATATACAACTCTCTAATACATACAGTACTTTATTCAAACCCCTATCAGTACCTTTATTCACGTTTATTATTTCTTTCACTAAACCGTAACATTCCCACCTCGTTGGAAATGAACCTTGTCCTCAAGGTTCGATGAATACAACAACAAAAACTAAAAAATTGGAAATTCTCCTGGGTCCCAAGGAAAACAAAAGAAGAAAAAAGAATTGAAGTGTACTGTTTCTACATTATCTTTGATAACAACCAAGTCCGGCAATATATCAGCATGTGTCACGTTTTCTTCTGCAGCAGATAACGCAAAGCATTTTGCAAGCTCATCATCAGCTTGTTTTACATCCTTTTCACCATGTAAAACAACTCGTTGCTTTTCCCAAACAAACTCCATATACATGTCAGAAAGATTTCTCTGACATGGCCGTGAATTCTGAGCAAGATCCACAATCATGACCGAATAACAAAAATCGCTTCTGTGTGGAATTTCATCAAACACTTTGTGTGTATGGTGGGTTGTTAAGAAGCCTCTTGACCCAAATGGTGGCTGACTGTTGTTGAAACTGTGGAGACGCGGCAGGGGGAAGAGGTCAGAGGGCTCCACCATTGAATGATCTTGTTCTTGGCTCTGATCAGCTATTGTTGCTGGAGATTTTTGCAAGATGGGTTGGTTCTGGTTCTGTTTCTGATGAGCAACTATGGGGGTTCTTGTGGACTCTGAATTTGCACTTCACCCACTGAACGTTGATCATTGAGCTAATTTTGTTTTTGATGAATGAATCGAAAATGAACGACCCACACGAGGAGTTTCTCGCATTGGAGCATGGCAGAAAAGCACAGCTTCTTGAAGTTGTTGCATTTGAGACACCAGAAGAGAAATTTGAATCTATCAGCTGCTTGGACTCTGATTTCATCAAGATTGGCATCCAGACGCAGTTGAAAAGAACGTAATTTCTCAGATAATTCTTGGATCCTCATCATGAAGAGAAGGTGAAAAGGATGAAAGAATGAAGGAGAAAAAGAAATAATGGTGTTCTAATGAAAGCACCAATGTTAAGCTTTGCCAGAGAAAGCGAAGAGAAAAGACAAGAATGAGAGAGAAAATTCAAAAAGAAAAACCAATACTTTGTTATTCCATATTTTACATGGGTTTATCATCTATCATTTAACATGACCACAAAAATTTTTCTAGACACACAACATTTTGTGAGGCCCACAGAAAAAGAAAAAAAAAACTCCGGCATGCAAAACGAATCTCTATAGCGTAACACAATCACTTTTCCTACGACATAACTCTTATAAAACTCATTTTACATATACCAATATACATTCTGCCCACTCTATTTATAAAGCCTAAGAGTATCTAAAAGCATACGAAAGTAACAACTGAAACAATGTAACTAACACCCAAATATAGCAGACTAACAGCTTTCTATCAACCCGTTTCCCTAATCACTATTCCTAACACTCTCCCAATGTTCGTATTAGATTAGTTTTCACATATCTATAAATTTCATGATTTGTTTCCTTTCGAGTAAAGCCCATTTTGGGTCCCTAACAAAAAACACAACACAATTCTCACTTTAGTCTTAAAAAAAAATTAGTCGCATGGTCCCTATGAGATTCAAAGTGGATTCATTTTAGTCCTTTTGAGGGAACTGTAAAGAACCTTGGGATACACCACCCCAAAAGCTAGCTTAAAGGGTGGGAGTGCCCAAGGCTTTATAAACTCCACATTAGTTGCTCATACAACCAATGTGGGACTATATATCTCATCACGCCCCCTCACACAAGAGCCCATTGGGCTTGAAGAGTGGATGATGCAACAGGCCCAACCTACCTGTGCTAAGAGAGTCCACAAGAGAAAGTGGGGGACGGCGAGGCTCTGATACCATGTAAAGAACCTTGGGATACACCACCCCAAAAGCTAGCTCAAAGGGTGGGAGTGCCAAGGCCTTATAAACTCCACATTAATTGCTCTTCAATCAATGTGGGACTATATATCTCAACAGGAACAATGTGGGTTTTTTTTTAAATTTGTGAGGGACCTCTATTTTAACTAAATGGATCCACTTTGAATTTCTTAGGGACCTAGGGACTAATTTTTTTTATAAGGTACTAAAGTGGGGGGCCGTGTTTTTTGTTAGGGACCCAAAAGGGGATTTACTCTTTCCTTTTTTGCCTAGGATTTGAAATCTATCATTAGTATAAATAAGAATTAGTTCTTTATAGTTTGTATCACATCATAATATGTCCTTCAGATCAATGTCAATTACAAATTATTTAGTGATCATGAGAATCTCCCCCTTCTTCCACTCTGTCCTGAAAAGTAATGAGAACCAATTTAGTCACATTTTCGTGTTCCAATTGAACAGTTTCCTTATTTTGTTATTCTGAAACGAGAAGATCTTTTTACCAAACATATGTGGATCCAATCACGGTCTTATAATAAGAGCAATAAATATTTCTCGATAAATATCTTGCCTCTTTTCTTCCTTCCTCATCTGAATCCCTATAATGTTTAACATATACCAACACTTGTAGACTCTTACAGTTTTCCACTGTCTTCCCCCAACCTTTACACACTTAATTGTTTGCAAACAGATCCACAATCATGATGGTATTTATGTTAGGAAAATGTTGTCTGGTAGATATGGTTTGGTCTTCGATTTTGTTGATGCGCGTCATATTTGTTATATATTGTTGTTACTATACTTATTTGGTAGTCCGTTAGAAAACAATGTCTAATTAATTTTCTCTTATGTTGCAGGGACATATTTGCTTGTAAGGAGATGTCTCCTGCATCCAAATCCAAGTCTAAAGACAAAAAGGCAGGCAAGGAAACTCAGAAGTCTCCTGCCAAGCCTTCAGGATCGGGTAATGCAGTAGCTGGTATACCATCAAGTGCGTACAACCCATTATTGGGAACATTCCATACTCTGGAGATGTCACCAACATCTTCTACATCACCAGTACATTCTAATGGCCGTTTTCGGAACATAGATGAGATGGATGAACATCCTGTGGGTTCAGTGATAGCTGGCGTGGAGTATGATTCTTTTTCTAATAATGGTAGTTGGTCTGGTGAGTCAGAGGACCATAAAGACAAAGCTTCTAGTACTCCTGTTCGACTGGAAGCTGTACCAGGAGCTGATAATGACAAAAGAGAGAAAATCCGCCAGAAGAATGAGAGAAAACATCAACGGCAGAAGGAAAGGCGAGCACAAGAGTTGCATGAACGTTGCAGTGGATATCTTATGTCAAGGAAGCTTGAGGCACTTGCTCAACAGCTTGTGGCAATGGGGTTTTCTCATGATCATGCAACAGTGGCATTGATACTGAATGAAGGAAGGGTTGAGGAATCAGTAGCATGGCTGTTTGAAGGTGGTGAAGACACAGATAATCACAAGATTAAAAATATAAGTGGGGATAATTTGAAAATTGACATATCAGAAGAACTTGCTCGGATTGCAGACCTAGAAACCAGGTACAGTTGCTCAAAACAGGAGGTTGAAAGAGCAGTTGTTGCTTGTGAGGGTGATCTTGATAAGGCTGCAGAGTCTTTGAGAGAACTAAAGCTGGATCCACCACTTGGTTCACCAAAGCCAGAGGAAACTGGTGATCCTTCTCCCATTAACAAGAGTAAGCTGTCAGAAGTTGTGAGTCAGAGTGCAAGGCTACATACAAAACCCCTTCTCTCTCCGAATCAACCCAAAAAGGATGAAAAGGATTTTAACTACCCAAAGGCAGCAGTTTTGATTGGAGGATCTACGGAATCCAGTATTAGACATGTGCAGCCTCTTAAGAAAATCCAACCTAAGCCTGAATGGACAAATCCCCAACAACAAACTGCTATACCAGCTGACAAGAGGTTGTCAAATGCAGGATCTAATCCTTCTGTTTCTTATTCATTGGCATCACCTTTGCAAGTGTCACCCACACCCGCCAAGACTGAAGCTTCTTATATGGCTGTTGGAGGTGATTATAAGAACCCTCAACCTGGATCAGCTAGGGAACCAGTAATTGTGATGCAGCGGCCTCAAACTGTAAATGCAAAACAGGTTCCAGCCACAAGCATGAGTTCCTCTCCTCCTGGAGTAGGTGCCAGTTGGTATCCACCTAACAGTGTAGAAGTGATGAGGCCCAATGGCTTTATGTCCCACAATACTAGCACTAGATGCCTCAATTCAAACTATGTCAGTTCTAATCAAATGTACCACCAACTTCAGTATCAACCTCGACAACAGTTTGTTTCTGGCGGCCGCAATCCAGTAGATCTCCAAGGAACTAACCGAGGGAATGGCATTTGGAATAGGACGGCTGCATCCCCAACGCTGGCCGCTGCCGCTTCTCTAGGACTCTTTTCTGGGAAAGGATCAGCTGTGACATCAGGGGCAACTTCTCCGGTAGACTGGAGCACTGGTGGGTCAGTACAATTCGATTATACCAACATAGACTGGTCCTTGGATAGAGGTTTATCTCCACCAAGGTCAAATGCATTATGGATGGGGCTTTCACCTTTTACAGAAAGTAATGCTCATATATACGGCTCAAATGCTTCTGGCATGGTTGCTCAGACGTCAATTAGATCAATACCCTCTAATGGGAGCATTGTTCCATTGCCTGGGTTGCAAGATGGTGGAGCATTTTCTGCTGAAACATCTGGTTCTAGGGAATGGAGTTCTCCTTTTGAAGGGAAAGATCTTTTTAGTTTACCTAGACAGTTTGTTTCTTCTCCCTCTCTGTAGAATGAGGGGAGAAATTGAATGAATAAACTAAAAGACCCAAAATTGTGTGGATTTGATGTTTGTTCTTATGATGCTATAGTTGATGATTGTTGGTGGTAAGCTTTTATTGGGAAAACAAGCATCTAACTCTTCATACACAACGCGATACACTATCAAAACCGTCACTCCCAATCCACAGTTACACCATCAAATCTGGCATTCATTCATCCTGTTGACCCACATGCACTGTTCAAAACCAGACACATGAGTGAGTTATGCTCACTTTACATTGCGCCTTTCAGCTTCACCTCATTCGTCGACTCTACTTGATAATAATCTTTCTATCAAAGTATTAGTTCTTTTATTAGATGAGTTTTAACATTTGATCTAGGTCACACTTGTTATACTAGTTCGATGATGGAATGGACGCCTAATTTAAGAAGCCGATGCTGGATTCAACTTCAATGCATTTATACATAATTGAAAAGTGTTTTTTTAATTCATATGATTTTCACTAATCAGTCAGTTTCCTCTAGTTTGTCCATTCTCACTAGTCTTTCAGCAAAGGCAATCTGCTCCAGATAAAAACTAAAAACGGCCCAAATTACTCTTAAAAAGCTAGAGCGTTTGAATCTTAACAGAGTACCTACATATTCCTCGTGTGATGCTGCAGCTGACATCTGAAATCTTGTAATCCTTATCAAATCAAACTATTATTTTACCCCGTTTTTTGTGACTTTCAAATTCAATGCATTGTTCAAACTCTGCATCAAGGCCACTCCAAAATAATGTCAAAAAACATGTTTGAAATGTGGGAGATTAGGACTACCTTCATGTCACAGCATTATTTTTGGATCTTTAGGGAGTCTCTAGAGGCTTGCCTTTTTATTTTACTCATTGAATTTTTATTCTCTTTCTTCTATTTTGTTGATTCCCAGCAGCTAAAGCAGCAAAGCTTAATTTTTACATCATTAAATTATGCAAGAAAAAAAGACACCATAACGCAATATTACATTACTATCTTATTATCTCACAAGATGATACATTAAACAGACTCAGAAACAAAATGAGAGGCAGAAGGACTTGAAGCAGGTTCTCTGTACCACTGATTAGCCTCCCGAGTGAGAAAATAGGCATCTGCAATTGGAAAGAATAAAGGTTAGAAGTCCCCCATTAGAACCAATTCTATCATGAGTTATGTTAGTTATGTTATATCCTCGACTACTCAATAAAGTATTAAATGAAAATATTAGATATATTTAATATTTTAAGAACATAAAAGGATCACGTTCAGATATCATGCAAGTCTGTTTAACAGATTGTTAAGAGTCACATATCCTTGTTCTCTCGAATATCTTAAACAAGGTGGAACAAGGGGGTTGGTGCATCTACATTATTTTTGTATGTTCATATTAGAGTAACTACTTCTATGGTAGTTTCTGGGGTTGTTGAAGTCTGTTACATGACTCATACCAAGTCAAGTAGGCTGTTATTACAGTTGATAGCCAGTTACCCAATTACTTCCCTAACTACAAATGTATCTCTAGTCTCTCTTGTATGGTGGTTGATTCATTTAATTACTTTTCCACTAAAAGAACACTCTCAGATTCTCTGAACTCTCTCTCCATATACTTTTTCTTTCTCTTATTTTCCCAAATTTTCTCGTACACCATTGATTTGTATCATGGTATCAAGAGCTTTTTCTGGGGTCTGATTTCACTCCATGGCTTTACCACCCAATCCTCATATCCACCACCACCTCCTGGTCAATCATCTGCCTCAACCCAAAACTGTGCTGTCTCATTCTCATATTCCATTTCAGGGCCTGATAAAAATTCCTTCTTAGGATGCAACATGTGGAGGCAGTAATCGAGGAACATCTCCTACACTGATTCGTTGCCAATCCAGAGATTCCACATTGATTCTCCTGCGAGGAAGGTTGAGAACTTGGATATTTGAGCAAGAGATATGCAATAGGAGCGGCAGGATCAAATGTTTTCATGGCTACTATCCTTGCTTTCAGAATCTCTTTTAGCCATAGAGCCGTTGGGTGTTTATACTCTTGGTAGATCTGGGAAGAGATCCAGAATTATTTTCATTCACACATGCGAGCTTAGGCACCCCAACTCTGATCCAAGCTCAAAAAATATGAAGAAAGAAGGTCAATAAATCTGAGTACCTACTTTGGAGTAAAGCCATTGTTGATTCTCTGGCGTATGTCTGTGATCCAATTTCTTCTCAAGACTACATGATTTCATACTTGAAGGACCTCCTACAGATTAAGATGCTTTTGTAAACTCTATCAACAGCAGGATGGATCCTTATAATGTATGCAAAATCAAAGCTTTACTCCTTGCTCAAGAGGCATGAGTTGATAAGCACTGACAATTCACTCTTTTAGATGCGCTTTCGGATAATGTAGCCCAAGCTACTTCCAAAGAGTTGAATATAAAAAAATATGTTGTGTATTAAGTTAATACAAAGAGTTACAATATATAGAGACCCTAATGGGCTTAAGTGAGAAGCCCAGACCTAATCCAAAAACTAAATAGGAAAAGAATATGTAGAATATTCTAGAGTCTTTTACTTGTCTAGTCTCTTTGAGTAGTGTGATGCCTCTTCGTTTATTGTGTACTTTTATTTATTTTTATTTATTACTTCAACTCCTTAACTACCTTGTAATCTGTATATATAGAACCCTTTGGATGTCAATCAATATATGAAAAATTACATTTTAGTTTTATATTTCAACATGGTATCAAGGGCAGGTTATCCTGTGGTCATCTTGTAAACCTCCACGTCATTTTTTTTTTTTCCATTTTCTTTTCACTGTTCTTCTTCCATAACCCAGAAACCATATCTGGACCCCTCAAATCACGAAACCAAGGCCACCACTGGACTCAGAAGCCATTTCTGAGTCGACCCACGTCAGCCCCGTCGCCGGAAAGTCAGCCACGCGCCGCCACTGCAGATCAGCCTCGCCGGCGTGTGTGGGCCACGCGCCACCCTGCCGGCCTCCGATTGACACACGACTTTCACAGAACTGCTCGCCTGGCCTCCCACTTCCTGTTCTGAGGGTTTAAATCACGATTGGGGCATTTTTCTTGCTGGGTCCTGTTGTTTCCTCTTCGTCAGGCTCTGTTCTAAGCGTTTCCTCTTCGTCAGACTCTGTTCTAAGCATGACCTGTTGCTCTTCTTCTTTTTAGAAGGATGGAAGTTGAAAATAATGAGGCTGAGAATAAGCATTCTGACAAATCATCCGGTGGTGTTTCCGGTGTCTCTCCTCTTCCCTGTTCTTTGTCTTCCGGAGACAACCCGGCTATACAGATTACAAACCACCGTTTAAACGGTAAGAATTATGTGCAATGGCATCAATCTGTCAAGCTGTTTATCCAAACAAAAGGGTTGAACAAGAGTCGTGCTTATCAAATCTCTTCTGATGATAAGGGTGAGGAGTCTCGTGCCTCTCCAAATCCCGATGGTGTATTCATCCCTAAAGCTCAATATGAGCAATTTCAGAAAGTGATGTCTCAATCTGCTGAGGCAACTAGCCATGTTGCTCAACTAAGGTATGGCATTCCATGTTGATCGTAGTAGTTGTTGGATTCTTGATTCCGGAGCTTCTGATCATATGACAGGTAATGCATTCTTGTTTTGTTCTTATACCCCTTATTATCACCAGTCACGAATAAGGACTGCTGATGGTAGTTTCTCTAATATTGCGGGAAAGGGATCCATTAAGCTCTCTGAAGATATTACTCTGAATTTTGTTCTTCATGTCCCTTCTCTTACTTGTAACCTTATCCCTATTAGTAAACTTTTCTCTGAATTACATTGTGTTGCTAAATTCTCTGCCAAAACCTGTGTTTTTCAGGAACGAGATTCGGGCTGATGATTGGCAGTGCTAGAGAGGAAGAAGGGCTTTACTATTTTAAAGAAGATTCTCATGAAAAGAGATTTTTTGCAAATCACTCTTTATGTTTATCAGACGATTGTAATGATGTTTTGTTGTGCCATCGTCGTTTAGGACACCCAAATTTCTTTTATCTTCAAAAGCTGTTTCCAAACTTATTTATCAATAAAAAACCAAGTTCCTTTTTTTGTGATGATTGTCAGTTTGCAAAACATTCTCGTGTTTCTTATTCCCCCAGAGATTATCATGCTTCGTCTCCATTTACATTAATTCATAGTGATATTTGGGGGGCCATCTCGTGAAAAAAAAAATTTGGAACTCGTTGGTTTATTACCTTCATTGATGATCATTCTAGAGTATGCTGGGTATATCTTCTAAAGGATAAGTCTGAAGCTGCAGCCACTTTTAAAAACTTTCATGCTATGGTACAAACTCAATTCCAGACCTCTATCCAAATCCTGCGAACTGACAACGGTACTGAATATTTTAATTCTGTTCTTGGTGATTACCAAACCAAGCAAGGTATTATCCATCAAAGTTCTTGTCCTAACACCCCTCAACAAAATGGGGTGGCTGAAAGAAAAAATAGACATCTCATTGAAGTTGCTAGAGCCCTCTTTTTTACAATGCATGTCCCTAAATACCTGTGGGGGGAGACTGTCTTGACTGCCTCATATCTCATCAATTGGATGCCCTCTCGTGTCCTGAATTTTCATTCTTCCATACCTTGCCTTATCTGCTCTTTTCCCTCCTTTCGGGCTCTATCTTACCTTCCTCCAAAATTGTTTGGTTGTGTGGTTTTTGTTCATATTCCTCCACATCAAAGGTCCAAACTTGATCCTAAGTCTGTTAGATGTGTCTTCATAGGATATCCTCCTAATCAAAAAGGTTACAAGTGTTACTCACCTTCTCTTCGAAAGGTCGTTTCTAAGGATGTTACTTTTTATGAAGCACAATCATTTTTTCCCTCGACTTCTCTTCAGGGGGAGTCTATTGGTGTAAATGAAGACAAGTCTTGGATTCCAAATAATTATGCCGTCTTACCTTTACCCTTGGAAACATCTGAAACATCTGTTGTTCCTTTACCTTTGGAGACAGGGGGAGTTAATGTACAGGAGACAAGGATAGCAACTGTACCAGAGACTGGAGATCCTCCCGGTAAATGGGGAAAATTCTACAGCAGGCGTAAATTTCCTCAAGATCCTCTAGACTGCCAGGGTTCTGACCCGAGTCCTAGTTCCAGCAATCCACTTGAGAACACTGGTACAACTGATCTAGATATGCCTATTGCCCTTCGAAAAGGTACTAGATCTTGCACTGCTCATCCTATTTCTCATCACATCTCATATGAAAAGTTATCTCCAGATTTTCGTGCTTTCAACACTATATTAGACGGTACAAAAATACTAAAAAATATCCAAGAGTCACTTAATGACCCTAAATGGAGGGATGCAGTCTTTGAAGAAATGGATGCACTCAAAAAAAATGGAACTTGGGAGTCCGTGGCACTTTCCAGAGGAAAGAAAACTGTAGGTTGCAAATGGGTGTTCACAATAAAATTTAATGCAGATAACAACATCAACAAATATAAGGCCAGATTGGTTGTCAAAGGATTTACTCAGACTTATGGGATAGACTATCAGGAAAAGTTTGCTCCCGTTGCCAAACTTAACTCTATCTGAGTCCTACTATCACTTGGTGAAGTCGTTAAGAGTAACGATTTTATCAAGAACAAGGATGAACCTTGTGTCTACAAGAAGGTTAGTGGGAGTAATGTCGTCTTCCTGGTACTTTATGTAGATGACATATTACTAATAGGAAATGACATCCCCACATTAAAAATAACGAAAGAGTGGCTTTCAGAAAACTTCACCATGAAGGATTTGGGAGAAGCGGCCTTTATACTTGGTATAAAGATCTATAGAGATAGATCCAAGAGGCTGCTGGGTTTATCTCAATCCACGTATGTTGACAAGATGCTAAAGAGGTTTAGCATGGAAGGTTCGAAAAGGGGTTTTCTTCCCGTCAGTCATGGGGTACACCTATCAAAGGCTATGTGTCCTAAGTCACAGCCTGAGAAGGATCGCATGAGTGGAATTCCATATGCTTCGGCTATTGGATCCATCATGTATGCCATGATATGTACGAGACCAGATGTCTCATATGTTTTGAGCATTACGAGCAGATACCAGTCTGACCCTGGAGAGGGTCACTGGACGGCAGTCAAAACCATCCTTAAATACTTAAGAAGATCTAAGGATGCGTTTCTGATCTATGGTGGGGTTAATAAGTTAACAGTGAAAGGGTTCACTGATGCCAGCTTTCAGAGTGACAAAGATGACTGCAAGTCACAGTCAGGGTTCGTATTCACCTTAAATGGTGGGGCAGTGTCTTGGAAAAGTTCCAAGCAGGAGACAACAGCAGATTCAACGACAGAAGCTGAATATATAGCTGCTTCAGAAGCGGCTAAGGAGAACGTGTGGATCAAGAAGTTCATATCTAAACTAAGGGTGGTTCCAAGCGTGGATTAGCCCATACAGTTGCTTTGTGACAACACAGGAGCCATTGCGCAGTCAAAAGAACCTAGGTCTCATCAAAGATCTAAACACGTGCTCCACACATATCACCTGATTAGAGAAATCATTGATAGGAATGATGTAAAGATGGATTATGTTCCCACAGATGACAACCTGGCCGATTCTCTGACAAAGGCTGTTTCTCAGAGAAAACATGATAGTCATTATGAGACTTTGGGTATACGACTTAGGTCTGATTGGCTCTAGGCCAAGTGGGAGCTTGTTAGTATATGAGTGTCCTAGAGACGATCTTTTGATTAAATAAGGACATAAGATGTAGACCTTTATTGTCGCAAATAAATAATAAGCACTCTTTATCCTGTTTCATATTATGTCTCGATATTATTGTTAATATTTTATGAACAAACTGGATAAACCCCTTAGAATAGAACAGGTATCTCTTGAGTATCTGTGATGAGATCACGATCATGAGGATTCAAGGACACCGCACGTTTATTCCTAATTTTATGTTCCTAATCTAGAGACACTGAGAATGGGGATCAGTGATCTTGGGTAAGACTAGCACGACTTATATACTTCAATATGGATACAAGGTAAAGACCTCATGTGCTACAGATATGGAGATGTCTAAGCTAAAGTCGTGGGTGGACCTATAAGAGTATAGCTCGCACTGAACAGACCCACAAAGAGACTGTATGAGGAAATCTCACAGATAGTATTATTAGAGTAGTCTCTTTATATTTGGGTATGTCTTTCCTTAGACCAGAAGTTGTTATCTAGACTGTGTTCTAGAAGGCATGCTTTGATTGTATACCTCGTCTGCCTGAAACATGGAGACTCATAGATATACTGTTGGACTTGTCCTGAAAGAGCACAGGGCTAGGGTGATAAGCTGAAGGAACTCGTCAAATCTCTATGAGAGATTAGGTTATCTGTAAACCGGAGAAATCGGGATGACATTTACAGGGACTCGGGAATCTATGCATAGTACAAGAGATCATAAGATGATCTGCCTTTAGAGTCAGTAAATTGAAGATTCCCTATTTCGAATAAAGTTTACCCTAAACCGCAAGGGTTGATACATTTCCTTACCCTATGTTAATGGGAAGGTAACCGAGACGAAAGGAAATACATACGGTAACCAAATATGTGTAATAGGATGATCAAGTCATTAATCTAACTAGCTCTGGGACAACAAAGCATTGCTAGTGCTCTGTGTTGTCATTAAATGAGTTGTGGGCTTGTTGGGCCGGAGCCCATTTATGTCAGTGGCTATGTTGGACCTAATGGGTCACACACTAACACCTTACAGTTATGATGATCTAGCTTTAAAGGTATTGGGCCTAATAATGGTTGTTAGCCCAATAAGCTGTTTGGAAGCCCACCTAAAGGGAAGAGGGCGCATGGATCATGAAATGGGCTTGAATGGTTCAAGACATTACTAATTAATTTAATTAGTTGAATTAATTAACAAACATTTGAATTTTGAATTTGAAATTTGAATTTTGAAATTTCAATTTGGAATTTGAATTTTGAAATTCGGATTTTGAAATTTTGAAATTTAAATTTTGAATTTAAATGTTTGAAATTTGAATTTAAATGTTTGAATTCGAATTTGAATTGGCTATGAAAAGTTGTTTCATAACAAAAGGATAAGATGAGATCTTGTTGGAACAAATCCCCTGCATCAAGAGAAGATATTTGATCTCATCCAAAGATGATATGGTGCGCCACTTTTGTCAACCAAATATGCTCCAATTCAGATTTAGTTGGTCGAGAGAATCAGTGAGTTAGTTGGTTCAAATTTGAATGCAACTAATCAACGTATTTGGACTCTTTTTGGGACTGAATGGGGCATCCAGTGTAACGCCTGGCAACTTGCAAGGATTAACGACTGTCCCCACACACTAACACGAGACTTTTCAGCCTGCTTTGTCCTCACTCGCACACTTCCCGGGAAAACTTCCCAGGAGGTCACCCATCCCAGAATTGCTCCAAGTCAAGCACGCTTAACTGTGGAGTTCTTCCGATCCGGGCTACCGAAAAGTAGATGCATCTTGTTAGTATAGGTAGTACCAATTAATTCTTATAAGCCATTCCCAACTGTACTGTCCCATACCAGCACAGTCTCTGGAATCCCTCTCTTTCCGGTGTTATTCGATTCATTCATGTACCCCCATCGCTGGAAGCCTGCCAGGAGCCGCTCCATGTCCGTGCCCTTGCGCACCGGCGATCACTCCCCGCCCTCGTCAGCGCCTGGGATGTTACATGCCCACCAGCTTCCGCCTGGTTCGTCCTCGAACCACACCGTACTGGATGAGAGGCCCTGCTCTGATACCACTTGTAACGCCTGGCAACTTGCAAGGATTAACGACTGTCCCCACACACTAACACGAGACTTTTCAGCGTGCTTTGTCCTCACTCGCACACTTCCCGGGAAAACTTCCCAGGAGGTCACCCATCCCAGAATTGCTCCAAGTCAAGCACGCTTAACTGTGGAGTTCTTCCGATCCGGGCTACCGAAAAGTAGATGCATCTTGTTAGTATAGGTAGTACCAATTAATTCTTATAAGCCATTCCCAACTGTACTGTCCCATACCAGCACAGTCTCTGGAATCCCTCTCTTTCCGGTGTTATTCGATTCATTCATGTACCCCCATCGTTGGAAGCCTGCCAGGAGCCGCTCCTTGTCCGTGCCCTTGCGCACCGGCGATCACTCCCCGCCCTCGTCAGCGCCTGGGATGTTACACACAGTATGAGTGGTCATGTGATGACCATTAGGTCAGAATATTAGTTAGATAAAGACCTAATCTCATAAGGATTCAAAGGGGAGGTTGTTGGCAATTTTGAATTGCAACAACTCCTTTATTTCCTCATTGTTGTGCGCAAATTTGGATAGTTTTTAGGAATTGAAAATCTTCTCATTCTCTCCCTCACTCTCTTGTGCGCATAAGTGGGGAAACTCTCCTTAGGATTTTCACATGAACACCTAG
Organism: Gastrolobium villosum; assembly: GCA_032173675.1. Taxonomy (NCBI): domain Eukaryota; kingdom Viridiplantae; phylum Streptophyta; class Magnoliopsida; order Fabales; family Fabaceae; genus Gastrolobium; species Gastrolobium villosum. The sequence goes on along the minus strand of JAVKPL010014258.1, from coordinate 22,322 downwards.
CCAATTCTTCTCCATCCATGCACCACTCTTGTGAAGTTTTCACGCTGAAGACTTCACTCTTCTAAACACATAAACCTAGCCTCCTTCTTCACTTATTGAGCGCATAGCAAGCCTCTTTGTGGTGGTCATTTGGTGGCTTTCAAGAAGGAGTTCTTGCATCTTGACGTGGGTGGTGTGGATCAACGTTAGAGGGTTTGAACCCTTCAAACCTGACACTGATCTCCCTGGTGATCGGATCATAAACAAGGTAACATCATGCTGTCTTAAAGCATGAGATTTTTGTGCATGTGTGTTTCCGCAAGAAAAAAATTTGTTTTTCCTTCTCACATGCTTCGGTCTTCAAGGCCAGTTTACTTTCAAAAACGCGTACCAGAAAGGTGCTGCGAAAAATAAAATAAAAATATAACAAATCTTAGAAAAATGAGTAGGTTCAGAATCTCAAGTTTGAGATTAAAACGATAAGCGTAGTTATTTTCGTTGATACTGTGTGTTTAAAACTTAAGTGCCTATATATACACATTTTGCACAAAACCCTAGGCGTTTTTGTATTAGCTACGTGACCCTTGGAGACTGATCAGCCTTGGTACTGTTCCATTGCTTGTCTCCCTACAAACTTGTGCTTTTCTCCTTTGAAACCAACCAAGTCTTAGCATTTACTCTTGATTCTTCCTCTTCCATCTTGTGTGCACTTGAAAGTATACATTATGAGGGAGAAAGACACCTTTTTGCTGAGTTTAGCTTCTGAGTTGTGTTGCTTGGAGCTGAGTTTGTGAACTACCTTGGTGGAGGCTTTGTTCATGTCTTTGTTGGTGCCAAGAAGCCACCTTTTGACATAAAGGGTCAAGCTTGATGATCAAATTCGTATCTTGGTAAAGTCAGAACCATGGATCCTTATGGTGTCTCATTTTTGGATTTTTGGAGCTTAGAGGTATACCACGATCACCTCTTTGTCTTTTGATGATTTTAAGCTTGTTTAATCGGTTAAAAAATAAAACTTTGATCATTTGAATAAAGGAATGCGTTTTTGATTCCTTAGCATGTTAATAAACATCTGTTTAAAGAGTTCTTGGACTCCAGATCGAGTTTGGATCATTGGAGGTCAATTATACCTTTAAAACTCAATTTTCTGCATTCTGTCGAAGAAATATTCGAATACTTTTCGGGCAGTATTCGAATACTTTCGGGAAAAATGCAGTAATCGAATACTTCGCGAGACAGCAGCGACCTAGTTTAGTGAAATTGTGATATCTCGAGCTACAGAGCTCTACATTGACTGAGGCTTAGACCTATGTGAAGCTAACATATAGGGCTACAACCCTGTAAATTTTCAGATCCATTGGATAAGTTGATTGCTCTCAGTTTATGTTTGAAGTCGCAACCCTATTGTTGGAAATTCAGTTGTTGTAGGAACTTTGCAAAAATCATAACCGGAGTTATACAACTCCGAATGAGATATAAAATATGTCGTTGGAAAGCTTGAAATGTCTAATTTAACATATTAAAATATTAGAGTACTTGGTAAAGAGTTGCAATTGCAGTTTTAAAAATGGTAAAGACTGTTTGTGATTGGGGGCTTTGGGAGAAGCCTGCAGTACGCTAAATGAAAAAGAAAACATGTTCAATTTGACATGAAATTATAAGATATGATCATTGATGATGTATTTGCCATTAAACCAGATTGTGACTCGCTGGATTGTTTGGTTGTTGGTGACCACGTGATACTGAGTTGGTATTAGAGGACTTTACCGATACAGATAAGCTTTCGTGTCCTCGGTTTAGCCATTGTTTGGTTCCACCATACCCCATGGAGGAATGGTTTATATGCATGCTGTGTTTTCATGCTTTATGATTGGAATGTTATTGAACTGTTAAGTGTAAGGGCCTTATAATATGCATGTGTTGTTCCACTTTGATAGTAAGCCTGAGTATATAGCGTCATAAAAAATGGTGAGACTGAGGTGGATGCAAGTAGCGCCTTGCACATTGTGTGGGTAATAGACGTATTCCTGCATTTTCTCTAGCCAGTAGATTATATTGACACACATGACATCGTTATCTGTGCATTACACTGACTTTGGAACTTATATTGTTTAAACTGTTTTAGAACTTATATTGCACATGTAAGTGAGTTTGGGGTGGAAGATCCTTGAGAACCCCTTGTCTTACTGAGATTTCTTTTTAGAGATCTCACCCCACGTTTGGAGCACCATTTCAGGTTCAGTTAATGCTGGGGTTGATACCTCGGGCGGCAAGAGGCCGAAGCTGAGTTAGATGATTGCTGTTATTATTATATATGCTGGGTGCTGATTTGTTATCTTTCTGATTATGTTATTACTGTTGAGACTGTTGTTGGGCCTTGTTGGCTTATTTGGTGAGCATGGGGATTGTCCATGCCGTATTGATTTGACTATGTCTTGTTTTAGTCTTAGGGTTGTAATAATGTATCAGGATTATGTCCAGACTACGTGTTGTAGTTCCGTGATTTTAGATACTAACTGTTTTTAATATATTGAGGTATTTCAGTTAGATGTCTTCTGCAATTTACATACAGGCGATGTTTTTATGAAAATGATTAAGTAATCAACTTGGCTAAGTATAATGACGTCATAATTGAATGAAAGAAAAAGATATTCCGCATTTTAATTAAGCGTGGCTTAATACGATGACATGTTAACAAACCGGATATATACGGAGTGTTACTCCCGAGACGACTGTGGATGAGTTGTGGAGATTCTGTGAGAGAACAAGCAACTGAAGGACTCGACACAACTAGGTAGAACAGACCCCGTGACTCACGGCCCACTCCAATCGTCTTCCCCGTACTCGGATCCTGCACACAAACAGAATGGTTTGAGAAGGTGACAATACAATGAAGAGAGTTGATCAATTTATTAACAGAGATTAAGTTATAAGGGATGTTAGGAATGTAATAGACAAATGTCAAAGTCAATAAGGAGGTTGGACAGAGTTGCCCAATCCCATGGAGAGGGGCTTTAGTGCCATCAGTAAAAGTAAAAGAGGGTAAATTATCAGAATATGTAAGGGATGAAAAGAGTTCCTTATTACCACAAAGGTGATCAGTAGCACCTGAGTCAAATATCCAAGGACCAAGTGTTGCAGAATGAGAAACACAAGCAACGGGATTAACAGTTTCTGAAGCAGAGGGCTGAGACTGAGAAGAAGCCTTCCTGAGAAGAGTCTGGAGTGCTGCATAATCTTCAAAGGAGAGAGAGACTGTACCAGTTGAAGCAGTATCCGATTGAGCTATATTAGCAGCATGAGAGGGTCGCAGGTGAAGATACTTTGTGTAGCAACATTCCTCACAATGACCGAGTTGCTGACAATAATGACAACGAGGTCGCTGACCACGTCCTCCTGGGCCACGTCCTCCCTGGCCTCTACCACGGCCACGACCACCTCCAATGTTCCCGCAAAAGTATGTACGGGAAACTAAAGCAGTGGAATTAACAGCAGAAGATGATGCAGGAGCAGATTTCTGATTAAGGTTCAGAAGAAGCTGATACGTCATTGATAGATCAGGATCCCCACTGGTCAAGATAGTATCCCGGACATTATTATATTCTTCAGGAAGACCAGAAAGTGTGGCAACCATAAAGAGACGTTCCACCCGTTTCCAATATGCAGAAGCATCATTAGGGTAGGTCAACATATCCAAATATGTCTGCTTCAGAGATCGACTTTTGCCAACATATGTCTCCATCTGAGTGTCAGATGATTTGCGCAGATCCATAAACTAAGACATGAAAAAATAGAGCTGCTGAACATCATTAGTGTAGAGGTGTTTTGCTTCCTCCCACACTTCATTGCATGTTTGAAAAGAATAGAAAATATCCAAGACGACGGGATCAATAGACTGCCAAAGGATACTCAAAAGCTAGTTGTCAATCCTTTCCCAATCAGATTTTTCTTCCTTAGGAATATTAGTAGATTTAGTTGTGAGATGGTTCTCATGTCCCTGTCCAAAGAAACAAACTCAAACAGGTGGCCCAATTCTTGTAATTAACAGAACCCTTTAGCTTTAAAGAGGTAATGGGCCCAACATTGATGGAGATGATATTAGGGGAACTTTTGGTAGGACGAGAATGAGAACTGATCTCCGAATAAGCAGGAGAAGATGCTGCCATTATAATAAATCACAAGGATATACAAGCAAGTGAATAGAAACTAACCTGATCGCAAATCAAGAAGAGGTACGCACAAAAGTGAGACCCACAAAGAACCAACCACAGATCTAGAAAGAGGATTCTCTATCCAAGAACGACCGGAAAAGGTTGCCGAAACAGTGCACACGCGCCGGTTGAATGTGGCGCGTGAACACCACGCGCAGAGAAGACGGGCAGAGCGTGGAGGCGCGTGATGATGCGACGGTGGTTGGACCTCCACAGAATTGGTCGCCAGGAGGATAGGGTCTTGATCGCAGGTGGTTTGGGTTGAAAACTCGCCAGAGAACTTCTCCGGCGGTAAGAACAGTGACGGACGGTGGTTCCAGTGGCAGTCGGAGGTGCTGACGCGTTCGGAAATCACTCGGAAGGGGCTTACAGCCCTAGATGACTTGCCAGAAGGACGCACGGCAAAAAAAAGAGGACTCCTAGCTTAGGTTTTAATGCGAAAATGAAGTTTTTAAGCAAAAGCGAGAGTCCCCAGAACAAAAGAGCTCTGGTACCAAGTTGAACATAAAATAATATGTTGTGTATTAAGTTAATACAAAGAGTTACAATATATAGAGACCCTAATAGGGCTTAAATGAGAAAGCCAGACCTAATCCAAAAACTAAATAGGAAAAGAATATTTACAGATATGGAAGTAATCTATACAAATCTAAACCAAATCTATATATCTAATATTTCCTATTCTAACACAAAAAATGTTGTGACTTCCAGTTTTGGTCCTATGCACCAATACATGCCGTATCTCCTTATCCACCTTTTGGTACCAATACAAACCGAGTTAAGCAGTTCTTGCCATCATCTGGTTAGGTCACGTAAAAAAGTTTCATTTATTGTTAGTTGTATGGATCTAGGTTTTGGAAGGCTGAGGTCATCAATCTGGTTGTTCCAGAGGTCATGGAGGAGGCTCTGGGTTCCAAGGCTCAATCTCGTGTATATTATGCCAAAGGTTTGGCCATGATGCCCCAACTTGTTATTATGGCCTTGATCACAATTTCGTGCCTCAGCCAGTTTACTCAGCTTAGCATCTTGCCAAGCTCCCTTTACTCCTGGTTATGGTTATTCTGTACCTTAGCGACCTCTAGCTCCCACTTCACTGCACTGTTTAGCACGATAGCAACCACCTCTCCTTTCCATGGGGCATACACGTTTTGGCTCACTTCAATTCAGCTCCACCTGGTCCCCAAGCTGCTGCTTAGGCAACAAATATGCTCCTTTGTGTGCTCAGCAACAAGTTTCTTAGTTTGGTGCCAGTACAGCCCATTCCACAACTAGCTTGTCATCATAAAGACAGATACCTCAAGCCTTACTTATCTCAACTGAAGGGTTTTTCACTCAAGCATGTATTCTTGACTCTGGAAACACTCACTATGTGATTGTTGATCCACAAAACTTGCTTCATGTGCCAAAACAAACCACTTCATTCCCCATTAAACCCCGACTACCGAAGGTGGGGTGAAGGAAATCTTTGTACGCAGCCTTACCCTTGTATAATTGCAAAGATGTTTCCCGGACTCGAACCGTGACCTTTTAATCATAAAGGAACATTTTTTTCCATTGCTCAAGGCACGTCCTCTTCTTCATGTGCCAAAACAAACAATCTGCAAGAATGTTACTGGAGGAAGATTTGGCAGGAGAAAAGGTGGTTGGAATCAGAATGTATGAATGTATTGTATTCAGTTGTGTATAGAACTATACAAAAGACCTCTATTTAAAGAGGTTAAATGACCTAATGGGCCAAGCTTAAATAACCTGCTAGAATAACAGAATAATAAATAATACAATATTATTATATTATTTCTAACACTCCCTCTCAAGCTGATGCGTATATATCATAAGCTCTCAGCTTGTTACATATATGATCTATTCGGGGACCTCTCAGAGCCTTGGTGAAAACATCTGCAAGTCGATCACTGGAATTGACAAATGCTATTTCTATCTCTCCTGATTGAATCTTCTCTCTAACAAAGTTACAGTCAATTTCTATATGTCTGATCATCTCATGAAAGACTAGGTTAGAGGATATATGCAATGCTGCTTGATTGTCACAAATGAGCTTCATGGGCTGCTGTTCACGGGGATGTAGTTCCTTAAGCAATTGTTTTAGCCAGATGAGCTCACATGTTGCATTTCTCATTGCCCGATATTCTGCCTTTGCACTTGACCTTGCGACCACAGTTTTCTTCTTACTTTTCCAAGAGATCAAGTTTCCTCCAAGGAGAACACAATACCCCGAGGTGGATTGTCTGTTTGAAGGAGAACCTGCCCAGTCAGCATCTGAATAGCTAGATACCTTTGCATTCCCTTTATTTGAGTATAATAAACCTTTGCACCTTCCTATCCTCTACCTCCACATGTATTTGGATGTACCTGCTTTGTTCATGATCTTACTCCAGGAAAAGATAAATTAATATCCAAAGCCTTCAAGTGTATTTTCCTTAGATATACTCGTTTTCAAAAGGGGTATCGTTGCTACTCTCCTGATCTCAAGCGTTATACTGTCTCGGTTGATGTCACTTTCCTTGATCAACAACCTTTTCATTCTATCCCATCTCAGATAACACAAGTTGATCAAGTTCTTCATGTTCCTTTTCTTGATTTGTCTTTACCAGTTGCAGGAGACTCTATCCCGGAGGAGCAGCCCCTTGCCTCCATCCCTGAGGACCGTCCTTTTCTCACCTATCAGCGTCGTCAGACTGCGCCTCCAGCGGATTTGACCCTTACTGACACACCGCCTGCTGCTGTCGACTCTTCCCCTCTGGATCCTCCATCAGAAATTATTCTCATTGCCCTTCGCAAAGGTATTCGATCCACTCGTAACCCTCATCCACTTTATAGTTTCTTGAGTTATGATAGACTTTCTTCATCACATATTACTTTTGTTTCTAGTATTTCGTCTATTTCTATTCTTAAAACCACAGGTGAAGCACTCTCTCATCCGGGTTGGCGTCAAGCAATGATTGATGAAATGCAAGCACTTCACTCCAATGGCACATGGGGTCTTGTTCATGCTACTCCTGGAAAGTCAGTTGTCGGTTGTCGATGGGTATTCACTGTCAAAGTTGGTCCTGATGGCACTGTTGATCGCCTCAAAGCTCGTTTGGTGACCAAGGGATACACTCAGATATTTGGTCTTGACTATGGGATACTTTTTCTCCTGTTGGCATCTGTTCGCCTATTTCTTGCACTTGCTGCCATTCATCAATGGCCTCTTCTACAGCTTGATATCAAAAATGCATTCTTACATGGTGACTTGCAAGAGGAAGTATATATGGAGCAACCACCATGTTTTGTTGCTCAGGGGGAGAATTCTAGAATGGTATGTAAGCTTCGTAAATCTTTATATGGCCTGAAGCAGTCCCCTCGGGCTTGGTTTAGTCGCTTCAGTTCTGCTATTCAATCCTTTGGCTTAACCAAAAGTAAAGCCGATTATTCTGTCTTCTATAGGCATAGCTCTGATACCAAATTAGAATGTATGAATGTATTGTATTCAATTGTGTATAGAACTGTACAAAAGACCTCTATTTAAAGAGGTTAAATGACCTAATGGGCCAAGCTCAAATAACCTGCTAGAATAACAGAATAATAAATAATACAATACTATTATATTATTTACGCATAGGAATAAGCTCGTGGTTTGGAAAGTGTACTCACTACTCTCGAAGGAATATTCTTCAAAATTAGTTAGATATTGTCAACTAGTATATAAGGGGGGTTAGGGTTTCTACTGTGGGAGCAGAGGAGAAAAAAGAAAAATAAGCATAAACTGGTAGTGACCCAGTGAGTGAAGGGATAGTCCCTTGGAGAGGAGAATCTTTGTATTCTCTTTATTCTTGTTCATTAATAAACGTATGGTTTTTCCTTTTTCATCTGCCAACTTTTCTCTTCTTGCATTGTATTCTCTTGTATTGTGTAAAGAACCAATTCAACCCAAAAGCTTAAGCTGTTGGGTGAGGCTATATTAACGGTTTCATATATCTCAACACGCCCCCTCACATGAGAGCCCACTGGGCTTGAAGGGTGGACATGCACAGGCCCACCTACATGTGCGAACAAAGAAATTCCACTTGAAAGAAAATGGGGGAGCGGCGAGGATCGAACCCGGGACACGAGGCTCTGATACCATGTAAAGAACCAATTCAACCCAAAAGCTTAAGCTGTTGGTTGAGGCTATATTAATGATTTCATATATCTCAACATATTGTATCAAGATGGACGACTTGCTGGAATAAAGGGAGGAGCAACGCTAGAAGGAAGAGTGGAGGCAATTGAGGCATCCCTTGAACGCCTTTGACAAGAAACTAGTGAGAACACAAGGCGATTGGGAAGTATAGACAAGATGAAGCTGCTCCTACAAGATGGATGCATTGAAGTAGTCGTCGAAGTTCAAGCGAGGGGAACAACAGAGAAGGAAATCATTCAGACGAGGATGGATCGAATGCAACCACGGTATTAGATTGTTCTTGGATCCAATTGTTGAGTTACCTATCTTCGATGGTTCAGACCCATTAGGGTGGATAGCCAAGGCAGCGAAACTCTTTAAGAAAATTCCGACGGTTGAGCAAAAGTTGGCATTTGTAAGTATGGATGGAGGAGCTATTCATTGGTTTCTCTATTTGCACAAGAAATCCCCTACTCTTGATTATAAGGGTCTCACGACGGCCCTTATGGGACGATTAAGCGAGCATTCACAAGGGAGCATCTTTAAAACCATTAATGTAACCTCGCCTAACAGCTTAAGCTTTTGGGTTGAATTGGTTCTTTACATGGTATCAGAGCCTTGGTGTACCGGGTTCGATTCTCACCGCCCCCCACTTTCTTTCTAGTGGAATCTCTTTCTTTGCACAGGTAGGTGGGCCTGTGCATTGTACACCCTTCAAACCCAGTGGACTCTCGTGTGAGGGGGAGTGTTGAGATATAACAGCTTAAACTTTTGGGTTGAATTGATTCTTTACAAGCGTTCAAGAAATTCCACCCTCGCCTCCATTCTTGGTATTCATTCCTTGAGAGGATCCGGCAGGTCGGACCACTGTTATGGCAAGGGTTCCAACTACTTATAACACCAGTGGACACAAGGAAAGGAAAATTGAGAAGAACAGTAAAGAAAGAGAAAGAAAGACAATTTTATTGAATCAAAGAAATGGTTACAAGAGACTCGCTCTTCACAGGGCTTCAATTCTGAGATGTAACTCTTGCCATACACAAAGTCCCACAAGAATCTATAATTCTCCTATTTATACACAAAGTCCTCTCCAACTCCTATAACTCCTATTATAACAGAAACTAACTTCTCAACTGTTTATTCCTACGTGTATACACTTTCCAAGTAATTGGTTGGTCTCCTTGGCGAATATGAACCGTATCACCTTCTGACATTTAGGTAGGAGATTTTGTACATCTGAAAATTCGACCACATAGGAAAATATCATGCCTACAAGGTTGAATCCTAAGCTGGCTGCAAGCTTTTACGGTCCTTACTTAGTGTTGAAGCAAGTTGGAGTTGTTGCTTTCCGGCTACAGTTGCCTCCTAATGCTAGAATACACCCTGGTTTCATGTATCATATAACTTAAAAAGGCCATTGGTACACACACCACAGAAGAAGAGCTACCGGCAGATTTACTGATAGATGGCCCACAATGTGTTCCTGCCAAGGTATTGGGTTTTGGAACAGTACAGCAAAATGGGAACAACATTGAGCAGGTTTTAATCCAGTGGAAGGATCAACCACCCGAGGAAGATTCTTGGGAAGAGGTGCAGATGATTCAAGGTCAATTCCATGCTTTCTACCTTAGGGACAAGGTTGATTTTCAGCAGAGAGGTATTGCTATGCATAGGAATAAGCCTGTGGTTTGGAAAGTATACTCCCAAAGGAATATTCCTCAAAATTAGTTAGATATTGTCAATTAGTATATAAGGGAGGGGTCAGGGTTTCAGTTGTGGGAGCAGAGTTGAAAAAAGAAAAATAAGAATGGATTGGGTAGTGACCTAGTGAAGTGAAGGGATGGTCCCTTGGAGAGGAGAACCTTATATTCTCTTGATTCTTGTTCATTAATAAAAGTTTGGTTTTTCCTCTTTCATCTGCCTACTTTTCCCTTCTAGCATTGTAATCTCTTGGTGTACTGTATCAGGCTACTGGGTAGGATAGGCTGCAGAATTTTACCTTGAGAAGTGAAACTTTGGGGGGCGGGGAACCACATCATGATACACCAACTCTAACAGACAGCACTATCTTAAACCGTATCTAAAACTTTTAATGAGACAAAAGCAGCATCCTTTCTATTAATGCTGCTATGACACAAAATTTTCAGCAGTCTCCATCCAAACTTCAGTTGGCTTACCAGAATTTACTAGCCCTACCAGAACTGCATTTAAATGGGCTTCAGATACACCCACATGATTGTTTGTACGGAGATGGTGTTGAAATGTGTATTTTTTTTTTCAATAAAAATCACCTACTGTAAGGGATTATGCATTTCCAGCAGAGTTAGCAGAACTTGTCATGCAAAAATGTAGAACCTCTGCACAATCTTATGCTATACAATTAAATTAGCAGATGTTATTAACTAATTCATTTCCAACTTTCCTAAGTTGTTGCAGCATATGAAACACAGATTGAATCATTTTAGCTACTGCATAGGATATGTATGTATGGGACTAGGGCTTCAATATATACAGAGATGACTTAGTCTTCGATCCTAATCTATTGAAGATTACCTGACAAGAACACATCTCGGTATTCATCATCATCGTAAACAAATTGTGGAGGATCAGGTGAACCAATTCCAACAATAGTGCTTCCACTGTGTGAATGTATCAAGACAACATATATAAGATGATTGTATACTTTAAAGTCAAGATTCTGTATTAAAGCAAGCACGAGCAAAATAAATACTAGATTACCATCAGAAGAGAATATGAAAAACATGTCATTCTTAATTCAGCACAACTAATATCCTTTAGAACAGGTAAGTGTAAACCTCATCTTACTTTTTCTTAGAACCTCGAATAGAATTAGAACTACACTATAAAGGTTAAAATTCAATAATTTCACCACATGCGTGTTTCTGGAAAATGAAAAATCCACTAATGAGGAAATTAATGGAAAATTTATAACTCTGATTTGCCACAATATGTGATATGAACAAGGAGACAACACCAAATGATCAATTCCAATTACCAAATGGGCCAATCACAAAGTCAAGGACCAAGAAGTTTAAAGAAGCTCTTTAGTGGGTTGATCCAGCAAATTTGGGCTAATCATGAAGACATCAAGTCCAAATTTATTCATAATCAGAATTTAGTTAATGTCATCAATGCAAGGGAGGTTGAGTGGAATAATTAGCAATTTTCAATGTCATTAATGCTTAGTGGGGCTGATAGCATTTTCAATGTTATTAATACTTAGTGGGGTTGATTAACATTTTCAATGTCATTAATGTTTAGTGGGCTGATTAGAGTCTTTTCCTTTTTCCAAGTTGTCAACTTTAAATTAGTGTCTTTCATTTGTTAGTCTTTTCCTATTCTTGGAGGGATGTTCTAAGTGTAAATAAGGGAGGACACAACTCTTGTAATCAGATTTTGAAGTTATAATATAATAGAGAGGTTTCTTCTCTTTGGTTCTTATCTAGAACTCTGAACTTATCAAGAAGTTTATTCTTGTGGCGTTCAAAACAGACTTATCATTCACCTTCTTCTTTCTTGAATGTGGCGTCTTTATCCTTCTTATACCTTTGGTTCTTATCTTCCATAGATAACGGGTCAAGGTTCTTTATCTCTTGTTATAAGTTCGTGATTGTAGAAACGATCCTAACTAAATTGGAATGGGTCTCACTATTCTTGGTGAGGTTCATATCAATATGAGAGACATCAAAGTCCCTGAAATTTAAATGTTCATTTTTAAATAAAATATATGATTATCTGTTGAGATATATAGTCCCACATTGGTTGTATGTGCAACTAATGTGGCCTTTATAAGGCCTTGGGCACTCCCATCCTTTGAGCTAGTTTTTGGGATGGTGTATCCCAAGGTTCTTTACATGGTATCAGAGCCTCGCCGTCCCCCACTTTCTCTTGTGGACTCTCTTAGCACAGGTAGGTTGGGCCTGTTGCATTATCCACTCTTCAAGCCCAATGGGCTCTCGTGTGAGGGGGCGTGTTGAGATATGTAGTCCCACATTGGTTGGATGAACAACTAATGTGGCCTTTATAAGGCCTTGGGCACTCCCACCCTTTGAGCTAGTTTTTGGGGTGGTGTATGAGTGCATCCCAAGGTTCTTTAACATGGTATCAGAGCCTTAGTGTTCGATCCTCGCCGCCCCCCACTTTCTCTTGTGGAATTTCTTAGCACAGGTAGGTTGGGCCTGTTGCATCATCCACTTTTCAAGCCCAATGGGCTCTTGTGTGAGGGGGCGTGTTGAGATATATAGTCCCACATTGGTTGGATGAACAACTAATGTGGAGTTTATGAGGCCTTGGGCACTCCCACCCTTTAAGCTACCTTTTGGGGTGATGTATCCCAAGGTTCTTTAACATTATCATATGAAATATTTGTACTTGTTTTTCACTATAATATTGAGGGCGAGTCTTGGAGCAATGGTAAATGTAGACAATTAAACAAAAGTAATTAATGCCTTCTTGGTTTTCTGGAGTGAAAATCAATTTGGAATAAAGTAAAATCTCTGAAGTGACATGTATATAAAAAAAATCTCGAAGGTGACATTATTTTGAAACGGGGGAAGTTTTAGGTTTTCCAATGTTTTCACCTTCCTGACATAAAAACAGCATCATATTCTCCACGACCAGCTGCACTAATCCGCTGCTTTAGTCGCTTGAGAGAAGGTAGAACTTCAAATGCTGGAGGTTCTGCAGATGAAAAAGAAGGGAAAACATGAAAAGAAAATTAAAAATTAAATGAAAAAGTAAATGCATTATAACACATCTGAACAAGTACCAACTTCAACTAATATTCTGACGCTTGTACATGTGAATCAGGAATAAACATAACAATGTCAATGATGGGAAGGATTGATTTCCAAGATATTAGGGGGGGCACACTTGATATTTCATTGTAAGCTGTATATACAAGTTAGTTCTGCTAAATCACCTTCATACAATAAACACCTCATGGAATTACCTAAGTGGGCTCAAGAAGATCAAATTAATGCAAAAGTGAAAAAATTAAACAGGAAAATTGATAAATACTCAGCTAGAAACATACCTAAATCATTAATACAGACATCTTGTGATATTCCATTCATTGTGATCTTCTCCAGCAATATTGAAGGATCAACATTACTAGTCTGGTCCAATTGTAGACGCTGTATAATTGGAACTTGTTCAATTTGTGATATAAGAAATGGGGGAAAAGAAAAGTATGGTTTCGTTATAATACTGAAAAGTCAAATACCTTGTAGACTTCTGCAGTTGAACATGCCTGTTGCGGCTTTATGAGAACCATTGGAATGTCCAAAGATACTGGTGGGGGAATATTCTGAACAACCTGAACCAATGAAAGCAAAATGTTGTATAAAATATAATGATCAGGAAATCACGTTGAGTAAGTGCAGCTGCCTGCAAAAAGTTAAAATGGTTATGAATGAGTGTGTGAGTTCTTGTAATAATTGTCGAATAGAATAGTCAAATACCTTTACATTTCAATATGTAAAAGGGACAGACAAATCCCTTCCCATATATGACAAAATGATCTCATGTCTTCTAGTACCAAAATATTGAAGGTTTTGGGAACAAAAGATCAATCTAGTTGTTTTGAACCATAAAGGTTGGGTCCACTTGCTCATATTATATAATAATATCATTTGCTCATATTTAATCAGCAGTTAATGATATCAAAGTTCTGTATTATGACTCTCCATAGAAAGATAGTGGTATAAATGTATTTGCAGCCTTAATCCATTGTAGCAACTAATCAGAATTATCACATATTATTCATTGGTTGCGGCACATATTGAGAACCCACGCAGCAAGATAAAACACTAAATAAGAAGCAAGCATCTTTCGGTTTTTCTCAAATCTGATTTTGAGAAATTAAGGTGCCTAATGTTTGGACTAACCTCACCTCGACCAGTGCAATAGGCTGCTCCCTGAGAGAAAAAGAAGGGAACATCTGATCCAATCTCACTTGACCATTCTTGAAGTTCTTTCTCTGTGGCAAGACAACCACTAAATTGATTTGCTGCCCATAGTGCAGTTGCAGCATTGCTACTTCCACCACCAAGCCCTGCCCCAGTGGGCACCCGTTTATCGAGATGAATCTGACAACAGCATGGATGTAAACAATATACATTAAATGTTGCGCTAATTACAAATCCAAATATAAAGTAGCATGCATTTTTTTATTCAAAATAATATAAAGAGGAAGAAAATAGCATTATTATTTCATACCCAAAAAAAATTTTCACAGCCAGTCTTCTTCCTGTAAAGATTAAGTGCCTTAATAATCTGTGAAAATAGAATTTCCACAAAACATCAACATCAACATTAACATCAATAACACATTTATCCCAAACTAGTTGAGGTCGGTGAAAACCACTCCTCATTAAACCTCGACTAGAGAGGGTAGGGGTGAGAGCAATCCTTGTATATAGCTTATCTAAGCATATTTGTAAAGAGATTGTTTCTAAGATTTGAACCCCTGACCTTTCAGTCACAAAGAAGCAACTTTATCACTACTCGAGACTCGTCCTCTTTTAAATGACCGGAAGAAGAAAAAGAGTCTGAAAAGGAAAGAAGTAGTTGGTGCTGTCTTACCAAATTTCTATCATCTAGGGGCACCCCAGACACATTGGTTGACAGGCGATCCTTGGTTTTTGAAGGTGACAAAGAGAACTTAATTATGTCACCTAGACTTATCACCTAAAGACTCAATAGAGGTAAGACATACTCAATAATAAACAAAATCATATTAACAAGAAGATCGGGAAAAAAAAAAAAAAAAAACACAGAAGCATTAACCAAATTGTGATCATAACTAATAACTACTTACATGAAATAGGGATGCCAAATCATGATACCCATCTTCCCTCTTGTTGGTTATTCTCAAGAAAACATTTATCTGCAGCAGATGGGTTTGAAATTTTAATACAAACAAACAAATATGGATAGCTTCAAAGCAAAAAAATGGTTGGTTACCTTGCAAGGAGAAAACAAAGTAAGCCTTGAAAGGGGAGCATCCTTCTCCACTTCATCAGCCAACTTGTTTATCCTTTCATCAGGGTCATACACAATCTAATTTACCAACACACACTTACAACATTAAAAAAAAAAAAAATTAAAAATCAACAAAATTCAATCCTTAGCAAAACACGCTGAAAATTTTCAAACCCCATCCCTAAACAAATGCCATTCGACAAAAACATCCACACTGAAACTTAATCTTAAGCATAACAAAAAAAAAAAAAAAAAAAAAAAAGAGGGGAGCAAAAGACGCGACCTCTACTTGTCTCCTGGAAATGTTGGAATCAGAAACCATGGCTCTCACCAACTGGGGTCTCTGAAACTGAAGCTTTGAGTGATAATTGGATGACCCATTTGGTCTGAATTGAAGTAAATGGCTGCTTCTGAATGGATTTTGAGAAGTGAGGAAGACATGGTTACTATAGAGAAAGGAAGAGGAAGCCATGGACAGGTGAAAGATTGCAACTTTAATTCATTAGCAGATTCCTATGTACATGGAAATATGTCAGGTCAAGCATTATGGTTTTTATTCATGATTTCATGAGGATGTGTTTTTTGTTTGTTTGTTGCCACTATCAAATTTGGAGAGATTCCTCAGTATCGGTTAAAAAATTGAAACAATATTTTTGAATTAGGTTTTACTTGGTAATTCTTTTTATAATCTTTTTATGATATCAGATAATTGTTGATTTAATTCTGATCTTATGATAAAAAAAATTATAAGAGATTAAGTTAGGGGGATTTATAACCTTACCTCTATTTTCAATTTACTATTAAGGGTTGAATGGCCTCCTAAAAAGGAAGAGCATGAATGCATTAACTTCTATTTATGAAATATTTAGAGAAATTTTGGTAAAACAAAAAAGCAAACATGTACTAAGTAATTTTGGAAAGTATAATTAATAATTAGTTTAAATATCAATATTTTCAATTTAATAAAAAAATTATTTAGCATGTAAAGTTATGCATATTTATATGGGAAATGTTATACTTACCACATATTTTCCTTTACAACCTCTTATAACCAATATCTTAACCGTTGATTTCCGTCAATTAACGGTTAAGATTTATTGTGAATTAATAATTAATTAATAAATTTTATTTGTGAAAATCTTAACCGTTGATTGACGGAAATCAACGTTTAAGATATTGGTTGTAATAGGTTGGAAAGGGAAACAAGTTGTAAGTATAACCTCTCCCTATTTATATAGTATTTTATTTTTGGTAGAGTATTTATATACTAATTTAATTAAAGGGTTTTATGAGTATCATGTTACATAACCCAAGAAGACTTTCCTACACACACAACTAAGAGGTGGGGTCCACATGTTTCTTTTTCTCTTTCATCATTCTATTTTCTCTCTCTTCTTTATTGTGAGGGTAGGAAAATATTCTTATATCATGCAACATTATACTCATTAAACCCTTAATTAAAATAGGGAAAAGCTACTTTTATGTTGCATAAGAGTAGTTTTATCTCCTACACACTCAACGAAAATCGTAACATTCATTTTTCTTTTTTTCTTTTTTCTTTAAATGGTGGGTGTTACGGATAAGTTTCTCCCTGAAACTGCCGCCCTAGGATATCTCATTCGGAGATACTGCCAAATCTCAACAGTTGGAACAAACTGATTGAGGCCGACTAAGTCGGACCGAATCTCAACTGGGGGAGCTCAGCGACTGGAAACCTAGCCAGGTAACCCTATAAATAAGAGCTCAGACATCCCAGTTACTCACCTCTGAATCGCCTTGCTTATTCCACTCATTATGCACACACCATTCCTTGGTTGTAAAACCTATTGCTTGTGCGCAGTGATTGGGACCTCGGCATTTAAGCCTAGTATATCAGACATATACATTA
This sequence comes from Gastrolobium villosum, assembly GCA_032173675.1. NCBI lineage: Eukaryota > Viridiplantae > Streptophyta > Magnoliopsida > Fabales > Fabaceae > Gastrolobium > Gastrolobium villosum. Next base: position 5,080 of record JAVKPL010014258.1, on the reverse strand, counting down.
TCTCTGAGCGCATACCATTTGGTATAGCAATACGGTCTACCTCGGACCGAACATTGGCGCCGTCTGTGGAAAATCGGTAAAATTCGATTCCCATACCACAATGACCAACACACGATCCACGTCGGGCAATGCTCAGGCACCATCCCACCAATCTGCTTTGGAGCAGCTCCAGGCCACCGCTAGCCCGGTCTTGGTGGACGTACAGGTCGAAGTGGTCGGATTACAGGGGCCGACTCCTAGACCTCAAATTGGAAACACAACGACTGCAACCCGCCCATCTGAACCACCAAATGTTACCACAATGGCGATGGGTGCAATCCTCCAGTGGATGCAGGAGATGGAGAACAGATTCCTAACCCAGCAAGGATTGGACGCGCAAAGAATGACGACACTCGAAGTTGAATTAAGAAACCGGACCGCTCAAGGCAGAACCGGAAGCGGATCACAAGCCCAGAATAGCGGAAACCCGCACCAAAATGATGGCGGAAACGCTAATGCAGGCAACGGTGGGACCCAACGCCAAAACACCCCCGCTGCCGAAGTAAATGTCTTGGAGAATCTCGCTCTTCACCTCGGCAATCAGCAAGAAGTCGGAGGCCAGAACAACGTCAACAACGAAAATTACCTGAATGATGATAAAGCTAATGATAGCCCATTCACAGAAAGACTAATGAACTTGGCCATTCCCCCGAGATTCAAGAGCACCAGAATACCTCCATATGATGGGAGTCAGGATCCGGAAGCCCACTTGGAGGCCTTCAAAACTGAAATGCTGTTTAACGGGATCACAGGACCCATCAAGGCCAGAATTTTCGCAACAACTCTAACGGGACAGGCAATGACCTGGATCACCAGGCTTCCCAAAAATTCAATTGACTCGTTTGAAGATTTAGCTCGGACTTTCCGCCTCAACTTCGCAACCAGCAAAGTGCATCCCATGCCGGCATATGCACTGGGAAGAATTCGCCAGAAAGACAACGAATCGTTGAGAAAATACCTTGACCGATTCAAAGATGCAGCACTCAAGGTCCGCGGTCTCACCGAAGCCGTCCACCTCCATTTAATCATTTCAGGGTTAGATGGTGACTCCCATCTTGCTAGATCGATCTACAAGAACCCGGTCAATGACCTCGAAGAGTTCCGACGTAGGTCAGACAAATACATCGACGTGGAGGACATGCAGCAGGTTTACGTCGAATCTCGTGGGCGAAGCCCGTCAAGAAGGAGTCCAAACAAGAAGAACGGAAGAGATCGGGATCACAAGGGGTCCAAAAAAGGAAACGAGGCTCGTGAGAAGAAGGCGGATGATCGCTCTCCTAGGAGGAAGTTTGAAGACTACACCCCACTGAACATGCCCAGATCTAAGATCTGGAGAGAGGTAGCTCAAATGGAAATGCGAAACGTCGACCGACCTCGTCCCCTCAAAGCAAAGAGTGGACTTGACAAGAGCAAATAATGTGCATTCCATGACCAAAACGGCCACGTTACGGATGACTGCTGGGACCTTCGAGATGCAATCGAAAAACATGTCAGAGAAGGGAAGTTGAAACAATACATAATTCGTACACAGGGGAAGAAAAACAACAAGCCAAGACAAAAAAGCCGAAGCCGAAGCCGAAGTCCGAGGCATGGAGACAAAAGAGACCAGAGACAAGACCGCAATGCAAAAGGCAAAGAAGTCGACGACAGAGCTGAGACTTTCCCTGAAGCAGAGTTCGAGTGCAATGTAATTAGTGGGGCATTGGGTGGAGGAGGAGACTCAGTGAACGCCCGAAGGAAATACTTGAAGGAGGTCATGTCCATCAGAGACCGGCCGACTTTCAAAGTGAAGGACAATGAGCCCGAACCCCCTCTGATATATTTCACCAGAGCAGAGCTGGCAAGGGTCGTGTCAGGACATACTGATGGATTGGTAATCACTGGAGTGCTAGTCAATTGCCGAGTCAGGAGAATTTTCCTTGACCACGGAAGTTGTGCGGACATAATTCTCTGGGATGCTTTCCAGAGAATAAATTTGGATGAGAAGGACCTGAAACCATGTGTTACCGAGCTATTGGGGTTTAATGGAGTACCATCCCCTCCAAAAGGTTATATCGACCTCAAACTAACTCTTGGCACAAAGGATTCCTTCCATACAGAAAGGGTTCGTTTCGTGGTAGTAGACACCTCCTCTTCTTATAACGTAATCATTGGTCGTCCTACCATTCATGACTGGGACATGATGATATCTACTAAGCATCAACTCATGAAGATGCCAGGACCAAATAAAGAAATCATCACAATTCGTGGAGATCAAAACGAATCAAGGGAATGCTATTATGAGACCATACGAGCCCATCACGGTGACCCAGCATCCCCCCCCCCCCCCGGGTAAGGGGGAAGGATCGAAAGATCGGTCCTTTAGCACGGCCGGCAGAGAGGTCAACTTAGTCGAGCTTGACATGAGGGAGGAGCTACAATCGCCACGTCCACAACCCGAGGGTGAATTACAAGAAGTCGAGATCCGTGGAGATGGCCAAGGGCACACTAAGGTCGGAAAGTCTTTGGAGCTTGAGTTTCAGAACGAACTCGTCTCATTCCTAAAGACAAACTCCGATGTGTTTGCTTGGAAGGCCTCGGAAATTCCTGGAATTGATCCAGCCTTTTGCTGCCATAAGCTTTCAATGTACCCAGGATCGAAGCCGGTATCCCAAAAGAAAAGGAAGATTGGGGTGGATAGACGACAAGCTCTAAGCAAGCACGTGGATGAACTCCTGGAAGCCGGATTTATTCGGGAAATACAGTACACTACTTGGCTGTCAAATGTAGTAATGGTTAAAAAACCAAGTGGAAAATGGAGAATTTGTGTTGATTACACAGACTTAAACAAGGTCTGCCCAAAGGACTCATATCCAATGCCTAGCATTGACCAGCTAGTTGATAACTCATCCGGTTTCCAGCTGCTTTCATTTATGGATGCATACTCGGGATACAATCAGATCCCCCTTCATCCAGACGACCACGAGAAGACAGCTTTCATCTCAGAAAAAGGAAATTTTTGTTACAATGTCATGCCTTTCGGCCTCAAGAATGCTGGGGCAACTTATCAAAGAATGATGAACCGAGTCTTCCAGGCGCAGATCGGAAGAAATCTGGAGGTCTACATTGACGACATGATTGTAAAGTCGGTAAGCACTTCAACACACATCGCTAACCTCGGAGAGACTTTCGAACAGCTAAGAGCTCGGAAAATCAGGCTGAACCCAGCCAAATGTGCTTTTGGAGTACCAGCAGGAAAATTCCTAGGGTTCATGCTTACGAATCGTGGGATAGAAGCAAATCCCGACAAATGCAGGGCGGTACTGGAAATGAAGCAGCCAGAAAACAAGAGGGAGGTCCAACAACTTACAGGTCGCCTTGCCGCATTGACCAGATTCCTTCCCAAGTCAGCTGAGAAGGCACTGCCTTTCTTCAAACTCCTCAAGAAGGAGGCAGACTTTGGCTGGGGGGAAGAATGCAAAAAGGCATTTGACAACATCAAGGTTTGTTTAGCTACTCCTCCCGTGTTAACGAAACCGGAACCCGGAGAAACGTTGATTCTGTACCTGTCCGTGGGGGAAGAAGCTATCAGCGCCGCCTTGGTCCGGGAAACAGATAAGAGCCAGCATCCAATATATTTCGTAGGACGGACGTTGCAAGGGCCAGAACTCCGATACCATAAGTTGGAAAAAGTGGCATTTGCTCTATTGACAACAGCAAGAAGGCTCCGACCTTATTTTCAAAGTCACTGAATTATAGTACGAACGAACCATCCCATCAGGCATGTACTGCATAAACCTGACCTAGCAGGAAGAATGATTAACTGGGTCGTCGAGCTGCCCGAGTTCGATTTGACGTACGAACCTCGGCAGGCAATCAAGTCACAGGCACTGGCCGACTTCATCTTGGAGCTTACCTCGGTCAATGAACAAGAAAAGGTTGACAAAGACCTCTGGACGGTTTATGTTGATGGATCTTCAAATTCTAAAGGGAGCGGTGCAGGGGTGATCATTGAAAGCCCGAAAGGAGTATCAATTGAGCACTCGCTTCACCTGGCATTTCCAACCTCAAACAACCAAGCTGAATACGAGGCGTTTATTGCTGGGATTATGCAAGTAAGAGAGCATGGAGCAAAGAGAATTAAAATTATGAGTGATTCTCAAGTGGTCACCTCCCATGTTGAGGGAAAATACCAAGCCAAGGGCCCCCTGATGATGAAATACCTTCAAAGGGTCAAGGAATTGTTGGCCGAGTTCGATGAGGTATTAATCCAGTACATCCCTCGGAATGAGAACATTAGGGCCGACATCCTGTCCAAATTGGCGAGCTCGAAAGGATCCGGCAATCACCGCACTGTAATTCAACAGAGCATTTTAGAACCGACATGCGTCCTAATCATAACAACCGACACGGAAGACTGGAGAAGACCAATTGTGGCCTACCTTGAAAAAGGAATCGTGCCAGAGGACACTCAGGAAGCAAAAAAGCTTGTTAGGAACTCAGCCTGCTTTACCATAGTAGAAGGTCAACTGTATAAGAAGGGTTTCTACGCACCCATATTGAAATGCCTGGATAAAAATGAGGTCGAATACGTGCTGTCCGAGATCCATGAGGGCATCAACGGACACCACATGGGAGGAAAAGCATTAGCTAAAAAGGCATTGAGGGCAGGATATTACTGGCCGACAATGGGGGCTGACGCCATGGAACATGTTCAACGTTGTGAGCAGTGTCAGAAGCATGCATTAATAATTCATGCACCTCCAGAAGAGCTGCAAACCATCACGGCACCATGGCCGTTCTTTAAGTGGGGGATGGATCTTTTGGGACCTTTCGCTGCTGCTGAAGGGCAACTCAAGTGGTTGATAGTTGTTGTCGACTACTTTACCAAATGGATCGAGGCCGAACCCCTCGCCACCATCACCTCAGCCAGAATACGCCGTTTCTTTGAAAGAAATCTGGTAAGCCGATTTGGAATTCCTGCAGAAATTGTCACCGATAACGGAACTCAGTTCATAGACAAGAAGTTTCAAGAGCTTCATGGCTGACTTCAAAATCAAAC